>OY744481.1:260627378-260912096 GCA_963556165.1 Tipula helvola | reverse complement strand
GCAATATGATATCAAATTACTATATAGACCTTTCAGTCCCACTTAAAAACAAAAAACAACTCACAGAAATACGAAAATAAATATAGTTGGTAAATTTCGCCCATACAAAATATGCTTCTATAGTAATTCTTCTATATATTCTATATTCTAGTAATTCTTCTATGGTGATACGTCGCGTTTTTATTTTTAAGTTAGTATAGTTTTGAATTTGGATAAAAAATAAAGTCTCGTTTTAATTTTGAAAAGTCGTGTTTTTGAATAATTATATATTTTTTTTTTGGGGGTAAAATGAGTGATTTTCCCAAAATCGATTTTAGTTCATTTGTCCCCACGCTTGTGCAGCGCTGACTACACTTTTTTTATTTTTACATGCAAAAATAAGTAAAATCATGTTTACAAATACAAGTTTCCTGTCTAAATTAGTGGATGTCCCCGTACTTTTTTTTTATGATTAATAAAGATGAGTATGTTGCGATTAATAATAAATATCAAATTTTAAAATTAATTTAGTCGAAATTAATAATTTAATGAAACATTCAAACACATGTTTGACCATATAAATCTACATACGAAATTTTTTAACCGCCAGTCAGTAGGCGTTGGAATTCTATTTGGGAAAATCCCTAATTGACCGTCAAGTTTTGGTAAAGTGGTGAAGAACGGGAGTCGAGTATGTTAAGCTCACCCGTGCAAAAAAAAAAGATATGTACATATATATAGAGTATTACTAATTGATAAATATGTAGTAAATTGAAAAAAAAAAATATAATTTGAACAATAATAATTATAAATAAAAAAAAAATAAAAATTAATAAATATGATTAATTTTGGCCGAGTGGCGTAATTTTTTTTGTGTGATAAATTGTTTTGCCATGTGGCACTTGAGTATTATATATTGTATGAGTGCCAAGGGTATATGTTTTGAGTAGACATTTATAAAGTAATCTGAATAAAAGTACGTGTAATTATAAGAATAGTACATTGTGTCATTAGGATTAAAAGTGATACTTTGTTTGACGAGCAATTATATTTGCATGCGAGGCGAAGCACAGCGTAGCCGAGCAAAAGCAAAGATTGCGAGTCAAACAAAGTTACTTTTAATCCGAATAACACATACTATTTTTTCTCCAACGAAGAGATCATGTCGTGTCGGTTGTATATTACTAATTATACGAGTAAATACAAATTATGTAATTAAAACTTCAAAATTGAAACTAATTTTGTTGAAATATTTTGTGAAACTAAGGAGGTCATGACTTTTGTTTGGTTGGAATATTGCATTGTATTAGACGCGTACAATAGTCAAACCAAACAAAAGTCATGATCTCCTTAGTTTCACAAAATATTTCAACAAAATTAGTTTCAATTTTTAAGTTTTAATTACATAATTTGTACTTACTCGTATAATTAGTAATATACAACCGACACGACCTGAACTCTTCGTTGGAGAAAAAATAGTATGTGTTATTCAGATTAAAAGTAACTTTGTTTGACTCGCAATTTTTGCTTTTGCTCGGCTACGCATACTATTTTTCTCCTAGTATTAAAAGTACGTACTTTTACACCTAGGATTAAAAGTGTAGCTTAGCAACACACACATTTTTAAAATAGTAAGAAAAAGGCCAACTTTAATACCCAAAAACAGTATTAAAACTAGAGGCTTTTAAGACGTTGGGAGAAAAAATATATTGTTGGTGTTTATGGTGTTATTTTAGTCTCAAACATTAACCTGTACCTAATTATCTTGCAAATATTAATAATAATCCTAATGTGCGTTTTACTACCGGTTTGAAGTTTGTGGTTAAATCTTATCAAAATAAAAGAAAAATATATGTATATATAACGGTAATTGGTGATAAGACAGTTTTGCCAGGAAAAAGTAAAGTGAAAAAACAAATCTAATATATTACATAAGGTAAAACGTGTTGAAAAAAAAAAAAACCCTTTTAAAAGCCGAATTTCGAGATTTGTGCATGTAGTGAGAGTCCCAGTTTTAAACTACGAGGACTAATGCTAATAAGTTAAGCTCTCTGATAAAGTAATTTATCAAATGCTTGATGAGGGAACAGTTTTATTCTGTCCTGTATTGAATTTGGGTTTGTGGCAGCAATTCCGCCAATCGGAGTGGGGTTCGCGCTAGAGGGGGTGCTGTGTTCCTGCGTCGGCTCTGTTATTGTGGGTCGGACGGGCCTAAAATTTTCGTTATTAAGGTATGGTGTTGTCCAAGAAAAATATACAATAACTTGGAAACACCGCGTGTTTTTTTTTATATTTTAAATTTTGTAAACCAACTTGACTGGGTTGGCGTGTTTTAGTATTATATTTTTTTTTATATATATATATATAAATACTTTTACGGGTTCCAGGTTTCGGGTGGCGTACCCGTCTATGTCACACCCAGATCGATTCACACCACGTTTTTTTTCAATTCATTTTGCTAACGGTTTTATTTTAAATTTTTTTTCCTTTTCGATTTCAATTTCCGTTTTTTTTATTTAGCCTCAGTTTTCTCGATCATTAACGGGTTTGTTTCAATTTTTCTCTCTATTTCATTTTGTTTTTCTCGTTCGAATCAGTTTTTAATTACAGTAATTACAGTTTGGTAAAATTCAGTGTTCTCATTTTTTTTCCGATTGATTGATGAATAGTAGGATGTGCGTGTAATCCTTTTCGTTGTGATCACGTGGGGGATGGGCGGCCTCATCCTGACCTAGGCCTTGACAAAGGTCGCCGGAGTGGCACCGGCGTCCTTAGTCGAACGCAACCAAATTTATCATTATCTACCACTGTGGTCGTGGCAAGGTAGATTTAGTTTTCTGTCCCATTCGTTTTATCTCTATGCGGTTTTTCAAGCATAGAAATATGTCTGGTAACCCCCACGCCTAGCGGCGAGCTACAGCCATCACTATACCGCAACCAGACCGCTATTTCTATGTCTGTTAACACAATCCCCTTGTGGGGGATTGTGTTACAGACAAGCGGATACGAAATCGGGAGCGACGGGTTCCAAAATCGAGAAAACTCCGCCAAAAACATTCGAAACAAACACCAACACTAAATGCAAAATTAATACCATATATGTATGTACATACATACATATTATGTATTTAAAATAGTTTTTCATAATATCCGGGTTTTACAGGGTTTATTTTTATTTACCGTTCACCGGTAACCACAAGATCCGGTAAATGATAAACTATAAGTCGAACTAACGCTAATTGATTATAGAGACTGACTGGTTTGGTTGAAGAATCCGTTGCTTAACTTTTTAAAGACAAAGGCGCTCCTAATGAAGAAAACAAGAAATTGTTTTCATTCGCGGTTAGATATTTTCTACGAAGAGATTTTCAACAATTTGCTCTTGAGTTAGTAATAGCTCCATTTTCAAAACAATGTTAAACTTTTGCAAAAGAAATTTAATCTGTTGTCAATCACATTCAAACTTTCCAAATCAATCTTTTGTCATCAAAATTTGTTTTGTAAAAGGAAGAACCTGCTTGCCTAACTAAATGCTTAGTTTGATTTGTAAAAGGTTAATTTTGAAGTGCAAAAAAAGTAAATTTGGAGGACATTTCGTTATATTATAAAATCGTCGTCTTTTGATGTCAAAATCTTTGACTTCAAATGAGTTAAGCAATTTTCTTATAAATCTAAATATCTGTCAGAATCTAAAGGCATTTTTATTTCTATGGAGTCAAAGTACGCAAAATTACCTTCAGCAGCGGAGAAGACATTTTTGTGCATTTCTTCTTCCACTAAAAATTAGGCCATCGCTTTTTTTTTTTAAATTTACTAGAAATATCCCGTTTTGCAATCTGAGTATAATCTGAGCTACCATCTATCTAATCTAGACATTGAACTAATAGTCAAACTGGCGCCTGCACACTAGAAGCAACAAAACATTCAACGATTTTATAATTATAAATTATTTGCGCACGTTTTTAAACGATGAAATCTTAATGTAATTATCTTGTTATATAACCGTGTATAATTCGCATACCATGTACATAAGAGACCGTGTCGAAATATTAATATTATTTCCATGCGAATCTATATTAAATTACAGTTTTGATTTTGTTGGTCAATACATAGGTATATAAATACTTAAATCCAAATCATTCCTCAAACTTTTATCGTACTACGATGGTTCGACACATTTTTATTTACGTGTGCCTATTAATTGTGACTCAGGTAAAAATTTGTGAATTGTCAGTGCATTTTATCCATTTTGATATTAAAAATAAATAATAAATAATAATTTTGTAATTTCTGAATTTCACAGTATATCAGTGGAGTTCCCGTTTATGGCGGATTGACAAGTTCTGAAACTGGAGCAGCCAATTATCAAGTTCCAATAGGGAATTTGTCAAACCAACAAAGGGTTTACATAAAAAAACCTTTTTCGAAGCAGTCTGTTGTGCTGAAATCTATATTGGATATGTTGTTGAAAATTTTGGCAGAGAAAAAAAAGAGATGTTGTCACAACAAGCCCAACGCGTGCCAAATCCCTTCCAACCCGCCCAACTGGCCCTACCCGATTATCTGGTCGAAACCGTCCAACTGGCCGAAACCGCCCAACTGGCCCTACCCGGGTCATCCGCCCTACGGGTGCACCACCTGCCCCATTGGGCGCAAAGATTCCAGGCCTGGAGAACAAGCAAAGTCGCAAGACCCTAAACGACGTTGAATTTTTATAAAATATTGTTGTTTAAATTAGTTCAAAGTGTAGAAGAATTAAATTGAAATACTAAATATTATTTTTAATTTTAAATGAATAATTTTATTTCATAATGTTTCTTTTCACAGAAATGAATAATGAATAATGTTCCCCTATCTTAAAATTATGTCCTTATACATATACCTAACTTCTTCTCTTTATTCTTAAAACCAAGCCAATAAATTAAAACCTATAAAGTAATAAAACTAATTAAAATATAATTAAGGTCTTAAGGCCTTAAACGACCCTATCTTTTATGTGTCCCTTTTTTGTCTTAGAGGTGTTACATTTTATGTTCGGTTGTTTTATTTTATCTTAAATTTACATCTGCTATCGGATAAGAAATGGCAAATTTCCTTCCTAGTTGGCCATATACCAGAACTTCATGCACAAATCATTTTAGAATCCCATTTCCATCGTACATGCTAAATTTCATCAAAATCGGATAAGAAATGGCCAAGTTCCATCCTAGTTGGCCATATTCCTGAACTTTATCAAAACATCATTTTAGAATCCCATTTTCATTGCGCTTACCAAATTTCAACAAAATCGGTTAAGAAATGGAAAAGTTCCATAATAATTGGTCATATTGCAGAACTTTATTTAATTTTCTGTCGTCTCTTATGGGCGAGTATTGCAAAAAAATCTTACGATCATTAAGGGTTAACAAATAACTAACGCAAAATGTGAGAAAGTCGTTTTTTTATTTTGATGATCACTTGTTCCTTTAATTGTTTTGTAAAACTTTGATCAATAAGTCCGGAAAAACGGTTGGATGGATTAATTTGAAAATAATACAGGGCTATTAGGAGTACATTAAACTGTAAAATGACCTGGCAACATTAATCTTTTCATCAATATTTGTAAAGTAACGGTAGATTTATTAAGACAACCTAAAAAGTCGTTTTTTGTACTTTTTCAAATCAGTATTGAGGGTGAAAAAAAAATTTGTTCTCCACTAATCATTAAAGGGTCTTGTAGGAAATTTACTGAAGTTTTTAAGGCTGCCCTAAAGTTTACTGTGCAGTCATTGGTTGCTGAGATAACGATGATCAAAGGCAAATGGATCTTTTTTGATTCAAAGTCAGATACCTCAGCAAAAAGTTGACATAGAGAGACCAGAATGAAATTAAATTTACGCCTAATTAACAGGCTAACCGACCTATGTATTGGTTTAACTTAAAACAAATTTCCCGAGCCCATGGCACCTTACAAAAAAAAAAAAAATTCCAATTTTTTTTCTTCGCGCTCTTTCTTATGATTGCGTGATAACGGTATCTCACTAAAATTTTCCGTTTAAAAGTCTCAAAACTAGAGATTTGAAGCTTTAAAATGCTTTTCTTTTCATCTCTGTACGATCGTATTTTACTAAGATACAGCTCTTCAAAAAACACTAAAAAAATTGAAAAAAATTAGTGTTCCTTTAATTTTTTGGAGTAGTGTAGATGGCCATTAAAAGGGCCGTGCCCTGTTAAAAACCAGGTAAGGGATCTTACGAACTGGTGATCCATCCTCGGTGCCTCTCCCAGATGTATAATATTGTAACTAAGTAATAAATTGCAGTAGCAGCTCCAGATCAATTTCGAGTTGAACACTGAAGCTCCTAAAGCTAGCAAAGCTGCCTGGCTGTCCGAGATTATATAGATCTCGGTCTTCCTATATTTCTTCTTCAGACATTGAAGCACACATACCTCAATAGCAAGGGTTTCTGTGCCCTATCCGGCAACCTGATGGTACAATTCCTCCGACAATCGATTGTCTTCACCATCAAATCTGATAGTTGGATCAATTCCTCCTTGAGATTGAATTTATGTAGGATATTGTTGTGTCCCGGCCTCATGGTTTTTATCTTTTCAGTTATTTTCAGGCTCATACCTCTTGAACCGGCTACTTTTTTAATGTGTAGGTGCAGTGGTGAGAGCCCCAGTATTCTCTCAAGGGCAGCTGTTGGACAAGTCCTCATTGCTTCAGTTGCTCCTACACAAACTAACCTCTGGATCTTGTCTAGTATTCTACGTGCACCAGTCTGCTTCGTCTTAGGCCACCACACAAACGCCACATAAGAGACCATAGGTCTTATAACGGCCCGGTAGAGCCAAACTAACATTTGTGGGCTCAGTCCCCACGTTTTGCCAATCATTCTTTGGCAGGTAAAGTAGGCCTTATTGGCCTTGCTTGTTATATGCTTTAAGTGGGGATTCCATGTCGGTTTCTGATCAAGTACGACACCAAATATTTAACCTCCTTTGACAGTTGGAAAGTTACCCCCCCCCCCCCCCCCTCCAAAGCTATCGGCGGGAGGGCAGTTTTTCTCCGGTTAGTAAAGAGAGTGCAGCTGACCTTATTAGGATTTACCGTAAGGCCCACCTCCGTGCACCAATCAGTTACTACCTCTAGGGCTTGTTTCATTCTTTCCCCTACTGTATCTGCGAATCTGCTCTTAACCATCAAGACTAAGTCGTCCGCATAGGTAATGTTTGAGAAGTCTAGATCTCTCAGTCTTGTGAGTAATTGATCCATCACAATCAGCCACAACAGGGGGGAGAGGACGCCTCCCTGGGGACAGCCCCTGGTGGCCGCTATAGTAATGGTTTTGTCTCCAAAGGAGGCCGTAATCCTCCTGGTTTTTAGCATGTTCATTATCCACCTCACGGTGGAGGGGTGTATGACCCTTGCTAGTGATTGTTCCTGCATCACCTCGAAACTAGTATTATCAAAAGCTCCCTGGATATCAATGAAGGAGCATAGTAATAATTCCCTATTTCTGAGCGTGTCCTCGATTTCCGATGTCAGTTCGTGAAGAGCTGTTTCTGTAGATTTCCCTGCTTGGTAGGCGTGCTGCCTAGAGTCCAGAGGGTGACTTTGGAGAGTATTGGATCTAACACAAAGTCCCAGAATTGTCTCCATGGTTTTCAGTAGAAAGGATGTGAGACTAATAGGTCTGTACGACCTAATTTCCTCTGGAGATCTATTTCCCACTTTTTGGATAAAAATCACCCGAACTTCTCTCCAGCGTTTTGGAACATATTCCAAGCTGTGACTAGCTCTGAAGAGTAAAGTAAGATAAGGCAGCAAAATCTGCAGGCCCTGCTGTAGAAAGGCGGGACATATGCAGTCCCCTCCCGGTGATTTGGAAGGTCCAAAGGATTTGACTGCCCAGCTTATCCTTTCCGGCGTAAACAACTGTCTCGAGAACTTCTGAGCCCCTCTTGGAACCCGATACGGATGTACATTACTTGCATAGGATTCCTCCTGATCCCTCAGAATAATAAATTCTGGAAAGTGACCTTTCACTAAACATTCCAGAGTCTCTTCCCTGGTTATGGTTGTCCCTCCATCTGGTTTCCTTACAGAACCCAAGGGATTCCTGTGCTCCAAAGAGAGTGCCTTCTGTTGTCGACACGCCGTGGGAATTGTCTATTTTTTCACAGAAGTCTCTCCAGCTTAATCTTTTGCTCTGCCTGAGGGCTTTGTTATACTGGGTAAGGGAGAACTGATAGGTAGTGTCCAATCCTTCGTCCTCTTAGCCTTATTAAAAAGTTTACGGACATTTCGTCTCATGTTTTCCAAGTTTTGGTTCCACCAAGGAACATCCCGGGACGCAAGCCCTAGTATGTATGTACATACAATAAAACTAAAAAATTTATTTACGAACGATACAATGGTGTGACGATGAAAGAAAATGTAACAACTTTGTTTTCTATTTGTTATGAAATGTATGTACGTAATACATAAATTAAAAATTTAAAATACATTTCTTAAGGGCCCAATACGCGAAAAATGCAAAAAATGCTTGAAGAAAGTGTACCTTTTCTAGAAAATTACTGGTCCTATCAGCACAATCCAATAAACCATGTATTAAAATATTCTTTGAGGTTTTATCTAGTTAATCACGGTGGCTTTTCCGAATTTTCCGCTTAGTTTTCCTGCTATTTTATTTTAATTATGATCAGTTTTGGCCAAATTAGGCAACGAAAATGTACCTTTCCTCAAACACCAGCCGAAGAAACTAAGACTTTTTTATATCAGAATGCGCAGGAGATAAAACTGAATTTATTCACGGTGGCTTTTTTCGAATTTTTAATTATCAATCGAAATAATTGCAAAAAATTAATAAAAACGTTTATTTTGATTATTAATGACAATTGCGTCTAAGATAAAATTTCACCTCATTTCCATTTTTTTAGTTCTTTAAACTGTTATTAGATGGCAGTTTATTTTTTATATGTAGTAAAAACGACGTTAGCGTAACGTTTTAAGCGACGTTAACCTAATTACCGATCTCTAAAAATTATGATGCAAACTATTTTACTATATATGCAAGATTCTATATTGGAAGATTTTGTATTGCGAGATTTTGTAAATGCGACATTTTATAATGCGGGACATTGTTTGCGATTTTTTTTTTTTTTAAACAAGATTATGTAATGCAATATTTTGTAATGCGAGATTTAGAGCGATCTCTATTAATTGTTGTCCGTGGCTACTAGAACTAAAAAAAAATTGAAATGCAAAACCTTCAATGCCGCATAATAAAACAACTGAAGATTAAAACGCTTAAAATATATGTGTCCGATTTGTTTGCATAAGGAACACGATAAAAATTAAAAATGAATACGCCAATTATATTTTCTGAAAATTCGAATTAAAATTAAACACATAAACCATCATTCTTTTGACTTATTACAGTGGGCGTTTTGCTAACCAACCAATTGAATTTAAAACGCAACATATCAGGGAACTGGATGAAAATCAGTATATGCTTGTTTTATCTGATCAAAATAAAAAGGAAGATGCAAGTTCAATATCTGTACCTTTTCCTAAAAAAACCTGATTTGAATGGTGGAAATTTCATTATTTAATTTGAAACAGCTGAAAAAAATGTTCAAGAGGAAAACGTATATATGTGTCTATTAGAAGCAAAACATACTCTTCCATCAAAAAAAAATTGTTTGAGTTAAAGATGGCATTTGATTTGCAGTAATAATTTTTTTATTATTACTTCGCCAACTTTTGTGAAATAAAGACATACGAGTATTGTGTTAAGCATTAAATTGAAACCGCGTTTGTATTATTTTACTCCATTTTTTTTGAGTCCCAACAGGTTATGGGCCCAGATTTACTAACCGTGTAGTTTTTAATAGTAGAAAGTGTTAGTGTAGTATAATAATAATGGCCAATTATCAAATTGATAAGTTGGATGATACCAATTATGATGGCTGGAAAATGCAAATGAAAAGCATTTTGATACACCAAGAATTATGGCCTTATACAAATAACACTGTGAAATGTGAAACGGCGGAGGAAAAAGAAAAATGGAAAAATAAAGATTCCAAGGCGTTGGAATTAATTACGCTACACATAAAACCGGTGCACTTAATACATATTCGAAATTGTGTAACGTCATCCGAAGCGTGGTTAAAATTAGAAGCCACATACCAACCTAAGGGACCGGTTCGTAAAGTTTCATTGTTCAAGGAACTAATCCATACAAAAATTGGAAGCGGTGAATCGATTAAAAGTCATGTGTGCAATTTTTTCAATGTCACCGAGAAATTAGAAGAAATGGATATTGTCATACCGGAGGAGGTGTTAACCATTATGCTATTGTGTAGTTTGCCTCACAGTTATAAATTTTATTGTCGCAATTGAATCCAGAGATGAATTACCAAAATTAAATATGGTAAAAATCAAAATTTTGAAGAAGAACAACGATGAGGTGAAAAAGATAATCGAGGAATCGAGCAACAAGTATTAGCGGTAAAGTCAAAGCCGAAACATTTTGATAAACGTCGATTCAAGTGTTATAATTGCGAAGAACGCGGCCATTTTGCAAACAGTTGTGTACATAAGAAGCCGAATGAAGGGAAACCACATCAAGTTTGATCATCTATTCATCAAGTTTGAATTGTATTTTTGGTAACAATGAGTGGTGTTTGGACAGCGGTGCAACGTCGCATATGTCGTGTAATAAAATTACTTTACCGAATTAAAACCTATTCTTTCTGACCCAGTACAACTGGCATCTGATAAGTCGGTGAATGCTAGTGGAATAGGCATTGTCAAATTTATAATGAGCGGCAGAGAAATTATTTTGACCGATGTTTTATATGTACCGGAACTTCGTGGAAATTTTATATCAGTTAGCAAAGCTGTCTCTATGAATAACAGTATATATTTTTATAACGATCATGCTGATATTGTGAATTCGTGTAATGAAGTCATTTTGAAAGCCGAAAAACGAAATGATTTGTTTATAATTTCAATGCAACAACAAATCAGCGCAATTACATTTAATGGAAATTTAGATGAAAATCAAGCAGAAAATACTCTCTTGAAGTGGCACCAGAGGTATGGTCACTTAAATTTCAAATCGTTGCTTCAGCTGTATGAAAATAATATGGTTATTGGCTTGAATTTGAAGGGTGCTCCAAAATTTTTAAATTGTGTGACATGCTTTAAATCAAAAATCAATGTTAAGGCGTTTCCAAAACAATCGTCTTCGAGGACTGATAAGGTTCTTTGTCTGGTACATACAGATATATGCGGCCCTATGCGAACTCAGTCTGTTGGAGGAGCCCGTTATTTCGTAACATTCATCGATGATTTTTCACGAAAAATACATGTGTATTTTATGAAATCACGGGATGAAGTTTTTTCGGTATTTCGTGAATTCAAGAATCATGCGGAACGACAAACGGGACACAAATTAAAAATGCTTAGAAGCGACAACAGAAAAGAATATTTGAGTAATGAGTTTACCAAGTATTTGAAAGAAAACGGGATTCAACGACAACTTTCAGTTGAGTATACTCCTCAACAAAACGGCGTAGCTGAGCGAGCTAACAGAACAATTGTCGAGATGGCACGGTGCATGTTGCTAGAATCAGGACTTCCAGAGATGCTTTGGGCAGAAGCTGTTAACACAGCGGTGTACCTACGGAATCGCTCTCCTACTAAATTATTAAACAATATAACACCATATTATGAACTGTGGTTTAAAAAGAAACCGGTGGTAAATTACATGCGAGTATTTGGTAGTAAAGCAGTTGTACTCAACAAACAACCTGGTCGCTCAAAGTTTTTACTGAAGGGAGAAGATTGTTTTATGGTTGGCTACTCAGAAGAATCAAAGGCCTACAGGTTGTACAAGCAAGGAACGAGAACAATAATCAAAAGCCGGGACGTTATATTTATGGAACAGGTAAATAAAGAATCAGGTGATGTGTTTACTAATAGTATTATTGTAGAACCTGAGAAGACAGAGCCAGAGGTACAGCCTGCACAGGAAGAAGTGGCAGTGGTGGAGGAAGGCAAAGATGAAATCGGTATTGAAAGCACAAATGAAACTAGTGCCGACTGGAACAACGAACCGGAGGTAAACACAAAAATCTTAAGAAGCGGTAAAGGATAACACACGAATTTTATTGCTACGTTAAACCAATATGATGATCCAGTACTGGTAGAAGATGCTTTGTCTCGTCCGGATGCTGACAAATGGAGAGAGTCAATGCAACAAGAGTATGATGCATTAATCCGTAATGGTACGTGGGAATTGGTAGACTTACCAGCGAAGCGCAAAGCAATTGGCTGTAAATGGGTGTTCCACGTAAAATACAAACCGAATGGAACTATTGAACGGTATAAATCGCGTCTAGTAGCAAAAGGTTGTTCACAAAAGTATGGCGTTGATTATACCGAAACTTTTTCCCCAGTAGTTCGATACGCTACGATATGAATGATTTTGGCGCTGGCAGCGGAATATAAGCTGCTTGTACATCAAATGGATGTAACGTCAGCATATTTGAATGGCGAATTACAAGAAGAGATTTATATGTCACAACCCGAATTCTTCGTCGATCGCAAACAAAGTGACAAAGTTTGTAAATTGAAAAAAACATTATGTGGCCTCAAATAATCTGGTCGTGAGTGGAATAATAAATTAGATTCTGTATTGAAAGCATTTGGATTTATGCAATGTAATGGTGATAAGTGTGTGTACACGATGAAAAATAATACGAGCGAAATTTGTATTATTGCAGTTTACGTAGACGATTTAATAATTGCATGTGCTAGTCACGAATTTATGGATCGGATAAAACAACATTTACGGGAACAATTCGAAATAGTGGATAAAGGAAAAATTCACTATTGTCTTGGCATCGAAATAGATAGAGAAGGCGAACGAGGTTCAATTAGTATCCATCAGACAAAACACACAATGCAGTTGTTAAACAAGATGGACATGTTGGAATGCCGAATTTGTCATACTCCTTTGGATGCAGGTACGAAACTGACGAAATATGACAATGAAAGTTGTGTAAAAATCAATGAAAGTGATTATCAATCGTTAGTCGGATCACTTATGTATTTGGCAATATCAACTAGACCTGACATCTTGTACTCCGTCAGCAAATTATCGCAGTTCAATAAATCCCCTCATGTTGAACATACGGTTGCAGCGAAGCATTTGCTACGTTATTTGAAGAACACTGGTAATTCAAAATTAACATACCAATGTACTGGTAAACCACTATACGGCTTCGTTGATGCTGATTGGGGAGTAAATATTGATGATCGGAAATCGTATACGGGATACGTTTTTTTACATTGCTGGGTCCGCATTTTCATATGAAAGTAAGAAGCAGACATCTGTGGCATTAAGCACTACTGAAGCTGAGTATATGGCGCTAGCGCAGTCCTGCAAGGAAGCAACTTATCTTCGTGAAATATTAATGGAAATGGGCTTCCATACAATGGTAAATAATAAGATAATATTGTACAATGACAATTTAAGCGCCCAGCAGTTAGTAAAAAATCCTGTCTACCATCAACGTAGTAAACATATAGATATACGATATCATTATACGCGCGAAATTTTCGACAAGGGCATTATTGATTTAGCATATATTCAAACCAACGATATGGTGGCAGACATATTAACAAAAAACTTGTATAAACCGAAACACAAAAGGTTCTTCGATCTACTTGGTATGAAGACAACGTGAATTGGAGTTTTTGTTAAGGGGAAGTGTTGGAAGTATATTCATATTTAAATTATATATTGTGAATTGTTATTTTTTTTTATACTATTGAATGTATGTATGTATAGTATATACGAGTTGGTGTATGTATAAATATTTTCTGTTCTCTTTATTCATATACGATTGAATCATATTTATGTATTTGTTAAACGGTATACAACGGATTTTTGTATTCTTTTTTTTATTATTACTTCGCCAACTTTTGTGAAATAAAGACATATTGTGTTAAGCATTAAATTGAAACCGCGTTTGTATTATTTTACTCCATTTTTTTTGAGTCCCAACACTAAATTAAAACTGCTAATGTTGAGATAAATTTCTTTGCATAAAAAAACATTTGACACAATCAAATTAGCCACAAAGCAAGTGTCTTATTAGGACAAACCACCAGGTATGACTCCACTTACAGACAAATGTTTCCTATTAAATCTACACCCCGTTAGAAGCAAAGTATATAACAGAATAAAACACGTCTGAGAAGTTTCTACACCATAACCCTGCCGGCATCTAGTTAAGAAATTTGAGTCTCGTTCGTTATCAGAATTAACCAGACAAATCACTCCACGAACTAAGAACGGCCATGCACCACCACCCATAGATTCGAGAAAGAGCTATAAATCTGTCTTACTCATTTATGTTCGGACCTGGTAAGTTTCCCCGTGTTGAGTCAAATTAAGCCGCAGGCTCCACTCCTGGTGGTGCCCTTCCGTCAATTCCTTTAAGTTTCAACTTTGCAACCATACTTCCCCCGGAGCCCAAAAGCATTGGTATCCCGGAAAGCGACTGAAAAAGCCATATATGTAGCTTCAGCCAATTGCTAGCTGGCATCGTTTATGGTTAGAACTAGGGCGGTATCTGATCGCCTGCGAACCTCTAAATTTCGTTCTTGATTAATGAAAACATCTTTGGCAAATGCTTTCGCTTATGTTAGTCTCGCGCCGTAATACTAATGCCCTCAACTGCTTCTATTAATCATTACGTCTTGATCTAAAAACCAATTGAAAATAGAACAGACGTCTTATTCCATTATTCCATGCAGAGAATATTTAGGCACAAATGGCCTGCTTTAAGCACTCTAATTTGTTCAAAGTAATTGTACTGTTCTAGACTAGCACTCGGCCAAGAGCACTAATTTAGATTTATTACGCGGACTACAGTAATACTACAGACGCACTACAGTAATACGTCATAGCACCAAGATGATGTACGAACCCAGTTACGGTGTACCATCTGTGCTGGACACAAGTTAAACTAAGAACGTTTTAACCGAAACAACTTTAATATACGCTATTGGAGCTGGAGTACCGCGGCTGCTGGCACCAGACTTGCCCTCCAATTGTTCCTTGTTAAAGGATTTAAAGTGTACTCATTCCAATTACAGGGCCTCGGATTGAGTCCTGTATCTCGTCCCCTTGCTGGGATTGGATAATTTCCGCATAATAACATTATAATCCGGTAAAGGGAAAAAGTTTTTTTAAAAACGGTTTTCTCGATAAAATAAGCGTTCTAATTGATCGATTGACTTCAAATTTGGTATACAACCTTAGATTGGTGATACAGATCGACGAAAAATAAAAAACCTGTTATTTTTGTTAAAGATAAAATTTTTTTAAAAATCATAAAACAAAAATTATATTTTTTCAATGATTTTCTTAATAAAGCATTGGACAAAACATATGATAAGAAACTCGAAAAATTGAACAAGTGCTTAAGTTTTCATAGTAAAGTAAAGGGAATCCGGTAATATAAAAAATATAAAAACAATAATGTTAAGTATTTTTAAGTATTAAAATGTATTTTATCTATTTTACAAGATAGATTAACATAAATAATCATTTTAGCGAAGCATAGTGCGTGCGAAAAAAACATTCTAAACACATCGGTTCTTGGCATACACTGCATTTGGTATTTCTCTGTTTGGCTTTTAATCGGTTTATACAGCGCTGCAAGCTTTCTGGTGTCTGTTTTTTTACCTGTACAGGGATTTTGGTCGCAAAATGAGGATTGAGGATTGAGAATTTTGTATATGTACACGGTGAATAACATACATTTTACTATTGTGTGCCGTCAAATATTTATATTGTATTAGTGTATTTTCTCATGCGTTTTCTCATGGGGTAAGTATCAAAAACAAGCCAAGCGGGTGAATCGGTTCAAATTTTTGGTGCTTACGCTCGCCTTGAGTTATTTTTCCCTTTCTTCTTACTAGTGGAATTCATTCGTTAATAAAAAACCAAAACAAAATACATAAACGTAACCAAAACAATTTCTCGCAAATAAAAAAAACAAAAAGCAACATAAATGAAAACAAAAAAAATTAATCATTTTAATTTTTAAATTTTGAACAAAGGAACCAAAACAGAAAGTAAGAAAATAAAATGATTTTGTTTATTTTTTTAGTATTGTGTTGCCTTGCAGCTCGTGAGGGTTGTTCGTTTACGATGTTATGTCGAAGTGTGCGGACATTTTATTCTAAACAAAAAAAATTGTATATAAAAAAGTTTACGCAAGTTAAAAAAAGGAAAGTAATAAAATAAACCATCTTGCTTTTTTATTTGCTGTGTATATGCTAGAATAAAATTTCTCCAACCTCAGACATAACATCGTATAGGAGCAACCGACCATCATGAGTTGCAACACAATACTAAACAAAATAAACAAAATCGTTTTGTTTTCTAGCTTTTTTGTTTTTTTTTTTTGGTTAATATTTTTTATTTTGAGTCTCTTTCGCTTCGTAATATTTTTAATTTTTTTTTCTTCGGAATTTGTTGTTCAGCTTATTACTCTTATTTGTATCATGTTATCCCTACTACTCGCGTCATTTTATCTCATTTATTTGCATCATATTAAATGAAAAACTGAAAGAAAAAATGCACATTCAACACCAATACAATTTACCAATACTATTGCCTTCCGGTAATCCTCAAATCAATCCTCATTTTGCGACCAAAATCGCTGTCCTGGTGTTTCTGCCAGTATATGATATGCCTCATGGGAGTTTTGATTCTCTTTTTTTCCTTCAGTATTATCGCTGTTGATTGGTGGTTTGCGTTTAATAACAATCTTATTTGATTTTTGATTTTTTTTTTTTGAACGTCTAAATGGTAGTCTGATGGAGCAATTGGTGAGTATGGAGGATGTGGCATAACCTCCCAATTTAGGTTTACTCTTTGTTATCATTATATATGGGGGGTAAACCAAAATTCCAATGTGATGACGCGCGTCACGGAATTGACGTATTTACGAAATTTATTTGACTAAAGCAATGTCTCTTGATAAATATAAATGTAATGTTTTAAAAACTGTAAAAACCAAATCAAGCTAAATAAAAATTTGTGGATTGAAAAAAATTAAAAGAAAAAGAAAAGTAAATTTCAATGTTAATTAAATAGTGATGAACTTGATCAAACATGCCGCACGCCATATTGATTTAAAGATAAAAGAGTTAAAAAAAAATTATTTTCATTATGTCAAATATTGTATACATTTTTTGAATTTATATGCAATCCTAGAAAAATGTATAGCGCAAAGATCAGGCCGAAAAATGTTTAGGTTTGTGAGTTATGGGACTTCAATGTTTCCACGTTTTATTGATATTTTGTGACATTTTAATGATTGAAATTTCAATGATATATTGATCGATACAATATGTTTTTTTTTTTTTTTTTTTTTATTTATATTACGACTGAGTCTTACACCCATTTAGTAATTTACATTGCATTATAAAGTATTTGATTAGTCGGCACAATCACAAGATTATCCCCCATTTCGTGTAACTCATCCCCTGGATTTTCGCCACAGCAAGTCTACTGACCTCCTGGTCGCGATAAGTCCAATGGTTTTATTCTTTGCAGTCTTCTGGTAGGTGTGGTAGTCAGCATACAGCGTATGTCCAGATTTTCATGCTGGTGCAGACGTTGTAGGTGTTTTGTTGCATGATGCTTAATTTCATCCACGACAAGCTCGATCTTTAGATCTCGATGGAGGTTGTTGTTTCGGATGTACCACGGTGCATTAACAATACATCGCAGGATTTTATTTTGAACTGTTTGTATGATTTTAATATTTGTCCTCTTGGCATAACCCCAGAGTTGGCTACCGTACGTCCATACAGGTTTAAGGATTTGTTTGTATAACAGCAGTTTGTTATGGATCGCTAGTTCAGATTGTCTCCCTAAGAGCCAATGCATCTTTCTAAATTTTATGTTTAGTTCTTCTCGCTTCTTTTTTATGTGTTCTTTCCATCTAAGTTTAGCATCTAAAGTCATGCCAAGATACTTAGCAGTGTTCGCATGCGGTACTACTATAGAGTTTATCATTATTGGTATATGATTAACTTTTAGATTGGTAAAGTTCACTTGGACTGATTTTGCTTCATTTAATTTAATTCGCCATTTCTCTGTCCATTTACATATCAGGTTAGTAGCCTTCTGAAGTTTACTAGTGGATTCATTGATGTTTTTTGCTGTTGCAAGTATTGCCGTGTCATCTGCAAAAGTCGCCATTGTTGCTTCTATAATTGGTATATCTCTAGTATATAGGAGATAAAGGATTGGTCCAAGAACACTCCCTTGTGGGACTCGTGCTGTTATTCGTTTTAGCTGGGAGTATTCATTCTCATACTTTACTCGGAAGTGCCTCTCTGATATGTAGGATTTTAGAATTTGAAAAAATTGCTCTGGAAGATCTCGATGAAGTTTGAATTCTAACCCCTGGTGCCATACTTTGTCAAATGCTTGCGCTACATCAAGGAATATAGTTGAACATATTTGTTTGCTTTCAAGTGATTTCTCGATTACATCAGTAATTCGATGTACTTGTTCTATAGTAGAATGTTTTTCCCTAAATCCAAACTGATGTGAGGGGATAAGATTCCTTTCTTCGATAATTGGTTTTAGTCTTTTAAGAAGAACCTTTTCAAATAGTTTCGATAATGTTGGTAGCAGAGAAATCGGCCTGTATGAAGCTTTATCGTTCGGAGGTTTGTTCGGCTTAAGTATCATAATTACTTCTGCAACTTTCCATTGTCTTGGTACATATCTTAGTCGAAATGCTGCATTAATTATATGCATTAGTTTCCTCAATGCTTTCTCCGGTAACACTTTTATTATCTGACCCGTTATAAGATCATATCCTGGGGCCTTATACGCATTCAGATTATTCTTGATTTCCCATTTTAGTTCTTTCAATGTTATTGGTGTAATTTTTATTTCATCCTGTTTATTTATCGGGGTAATATTTTCCTCTTCCGTTTGTTTTGGGTAAGGTTGAAATGTTTCTTCAAGATGATTTGCAAACAAATCAGCTTTTTGTTTAGCATTTCGAGCCCAATTGTCTTTATCTTTAATTGGAGGAACCTGAAGTTTGGGTCTTTTAAGATTCTTAGTTGCTTTCCATAATGAGTAATCAGTATCTTTTTGCCCAGTTAGAGTGCTGAGGTATTTATTAACTGATTGATTTTTAATATCTTTTATTAGATATTTTAATTTGTTACACAAGTGATTAAATACCCTCTTATTTTCCGGGTTTCGATGTTTTTGCCAATTCTTCCGTGCTTTTCTTTTGATTTTAAGTAGTTCCCTTACTTCCTCCGGATAGCTAGCATTGCGCTTCAATTCATGATTGTTATTAGGAGTGCTTTCCCACGCAGCACTTTGGATATTATAGATGAGATTATCTAGTTCTTCTTCTAATTGGACTGATCCATGAATTGGGTTCTGCAGATTAATTCTTTCTGTTAACCGTGTTTGGAAGAGATCCCAATTGGTTTTGAAGCTCGTTAATTTCGGGTTGCTCTGTTTCATAATAATTGTTTGGCTAAGTGTCATAATAACTGGTGAATGATCTGATGATAGACTTTCACTGTTCTCTATATGGGTATAATTATCTGAAATTCCTCTTGTAATAAAGAAGTCTATAAGATCTGGAGTCTTACTGATATCCGAGGGCCAATAGGTTGGTGTACCGCCTGAGTGAAATTCACATTTTAGTTGTTTGCCTGCTGCGAAAAGTTCTTTTCCTTTAGTGGTCGTTAACCGTGATCCCCAATAGGTATTTTTTGCATTAAAGTCACCTCCAATTAAAAAGACACTTCCTAGTATTTTGAGAAGATTAGTATAATCTCCTTGTTTGAGATTGTATCTTGGGGGGCAGTAGATTGCTGAGATACTACAAGTTTTATTAATGTTCAATTGTATTTTGATTGTTGTGACTTGCATGGAAAGCTTCTCAATTTTAAGTTCTTCGTTATGCTGTATATGATCTTTTATCAGAATAGCTGATCCACCTCTAGCTTTGTTCTCTGGATGTAATGCATGATAGCAATAATATCCTTTTATTTTACAGAATGAAGTTTTAGTGAAATGTGTTTCTGATATAAGACATATATCTATATTATACATGTTTAAAAATATATCTAGTTCTTGAATGTGATGCAATAGCCCATTTGCATTCCAGGTTACAATTCGTAATGTTTTATTCATTTCTTTATTTTATAATTCGATTTTATATAATTTATATTTTGATACACTCGATCAAAGTTTCCTTCAATTTTTTTATTGAAACTAGTTTGTGATTTCATTTCTTCTAGCGCGTTCTGCAGGCTCATTTCCTGTGAAGAAAGTCTTTTGTTGAGGTTCTCTAGATTTCTCAGTATGTCCTGTAAAACAAGATCCACTTTGAGCTGTTTCTGCTCTGTTTGCTGAACTACTTGTGCATAAGTAACATTTTCATTTACTGGCTCTCTTTGTGCGTTAGGATTAGGAGTCAACCATTTTGGCTCCGTGGTTTTTTTTTATAGATTGTACATTTCTTGATGCAACTGGTTTGCGTGATTTATCTCTCATTTTTTGTAGTTCTACTGCAACTTCACATCCTCTGTAATTTGCCGGATGCTGGCCATTACAGTTTATACACTTCGGTGTTGTATTTCGGGGAACTATGCAATCATTTCCTGCGTGTTTTCCTGCACATTTAACACATCTTGCTTCTCGATGGCAGTACTTCTGTGTATGATTATAATCTTGACAGTTTTTGCATTGTGGTATTAGTCGAGTGACCTTTCTCGGTGTTTCTATTTTAACTCTGAGGTTAAGGATAGCCCTAATATTATAGATACTTTCTATTTTTTCTTGGTTGTCGAAGGTTAGCATAAAAAGTGGGAGACCTCTTCTATTGATTTCAACATTTCCCTCCCTGTTATCTCTTCTCTCTTTTCTAATGATGTTGACTGCATCAACTATTTTCAGGCCTTTGCTTTGCAGGATCTTAATGATTTCGTCTTTTGAGCAAGTTGGATGTAGACCTCTTGCCATTACTTTAATTGATCGATCATTTTTATCCTCGTAGGTATACCACTGGAGACCATCAGCATTTAATTTGTTAGCTAGAGCTTTATAGTCGTCAGGCTCTGTTGTATTAATTTTCCATATATTATTATTGAGCGATATTACTTTGTAGTCATTTCGTACTACTTCTTTCATCAATTTCTGAATACTACCGTAATTTGATATTCCTAGAATATTGATCGGGGGTGGAACATGTTTCTTCTTTTCTGGCTCATGCACTTTAGGTGCAGTAATTGCATTGGTAGTTTTAGAGTGAGTTTGAATTGGTTCAACTTCTGGTGATGATTCAGCTTTCCTCTTAATTGGATTGGATTCTTTTCTTGGTTTCTTATTTGCTCTCCTGGCTCTCTGTAGTATCCAGCTTGTTTCTCTTTCAAGCTCATCTTCATCAGTGTGGTATTCTTCTTGTTCTCTGAGTACTTGAAATTGGTTGTTCATTAATACTGAGTTTCCTGCGTTGTTACTTCTATTTACTGTTTCCTTTAGCATAATGTTTTCTTTTTTTAGCACGACAACTTCATTGTTTAGCTGCGCGATTAACTTCTCCATTTGCTCAAATTTACTTATTAAATCCGCGTTGTTTATTGTATCAGTTTGTGCACTTTGCACGACTTCAGAAGTTTGATTGACTACTGATTGCTTCATAGGAGAGGTATTTTCCTTCTCATTGTTAGATTCACTGAACAGTGTGGTGCTCCCTGATGGTGGAGTTGACGGCGGTGTTCTATGAAGTGCCGTACTTCTTCCACCAAAGGGCCATACATTTATTTTTTGTTCCGTGCTTCCAGTAGTACTAGGAAAAGGGTCAGCCTGGTTGCCTACCGACAATTTCCCTTGCAATGTCGTGTTGCTCCCTCCAGAATCCGTGGAGCAGCCCGGTTAACCGGGGCGGGATTTAGAATCTAAGTTCTGACCCACCTGGAGTACATTATTGTTTACACCCGACATTTCATCTTTTTGTTGACTATCTGCTATACTGTTTCTCTACTACGTAGGGATTGGATACCACAACCGTTCGATCTACAGCACATTGCCCAGGATGCGCCACGAGGAGGCTGTCAACAAGCACCTGACTTCTTTATTACAAGAGGAATCTCAGATAATTATACCCATATAGAGAACAGTGAAAGTCTATCATCAGATCATTCACCAGTTATTATGACACTTAGCCAAACAATTATTATGAAACAGAGCAACCCGAAATTAACGAGCTTCAAAACCAATTGGGATCTCTTCCAAACACGGATAACAGAAAGAATTAATCTGCAGAACCCAATTCAGGGATCAGTCCAATTAGAAGAAGAACTAGATAATCTCATCTATAATATCCAAAGTGCTGCGTGGGAAAGCACTCCTAATAACAATCATGAATTGAAGCGCAATGCTAGCTATCCGGAGGAAGTAAGGGAACTACTTAAAATCAAAAGAAAAGCACGGAAGAATTGGCAAAAACATCGAAACCCGGAAAATAAGAGGGTATTTAATCACTTGTGTAACAAATTAAAATATCTAATAAAAGATATTAAAAATCAATCAGTTAATAAATACCTCAGCACTCTAACTGGGCTAAAAGATACTGATTACTCATTATGGAAAGCAACTAAGAATCTTAAAAGACCCAAACTTCAGGTTCCTCCAATTAAAGATAAAAACAATTGGGCTCGAAATGCTAAACAAAAAGCTGATTTGTTTGCAAATCATCTTGAAGAAACATTTCAACCTTACCCAAAACAAACGGAAGAGGAAAATATTACCCCGATAAATAAACAGGATGAAATAAAAATTACACCAATAACATTGAAAGAACTAAAATGGGAAATCAAGAATAATCTGAATGCGTATAAGGCCCCAGGATATGATCTTATAACGGGTCAGATAATAAAAGTGTTACCGGAGAAAGCATTGAGGAAACTAATGCATATAATTAATGCAGCATTTCGACTAAGATACGTACCAAGACAATGGAAAGTTGCAGAAGTAATTATGATACTTAAGCCGAACAAACCTCCGAATGATAAAGCTTCATACAGGCCGATTTCTCTGCTACCAACATTATCGAAACTATTCGAAAAGGTTCTTCTTAAAAGACTAAAACCAATTATCGAAGAAAGGAATCTTATCCCCTCACATCAGTTTGGATTCAGGGAAAAACATTCTACTATAGAACAAGTACATCGAATTACTGATGTAATCGAGAAATCACTTGAAAGCAAACAAATATGCTCAACTATATTCCTTGATGTAGCGCAAGCATTTGACAAAGTATGGCACCAGGGGTTAGAATTCAAACTTCATCGAGATCTTCCAGAGCAATTTTTTCAAATTCTAAAATCCTACATATCAGAGAGGCACTTCCGAGTAAAGTATGAGAATGAATACTCCCAGCTAAAACGAATAACAGCAGGAGTTCCACAAGGGAGTGTTCTTGGACCAATCCTTTATCTCCTATATACTAGAGATATACCAATTATAGAAGCAACAATGGCGACTTTTGCAGATGACACGGCAATACTTGCAACAGCAAAAAACATCAATGAATCCACTAGTAAACTTCAGAAGGCTACTAACCTGATATGTAAATGGACAGAGAAATGGCGAATTAAATTAAATGAGGCAAAATCAGTCCAAGTGAACTTTACCAATCTAAAAGTTAATCATATACCAATAATGATAAACTCTATAGTAGTACCGCATGCGAACACTGCTAAGTATCTTGGCATGACTTTAGATGCTAAACTTAGATGGAAAGAACACATAAAAAAGAAGCGAGAAGAACTAAACATAAAATTTAGAAAGATGCATTGGCTCTTAGGGAGACAATCTGAACTAGCGATCCATAACAAACTGCTGTTATACAAACAAATCCTTAAACCTGTATGGACGTATGGTAGCCAACTCTGGGGTTGTGCCAAGAGGACAAATATTAAAATCATACAAACAGTTCAAAATAAAATCCTGCGATGTATTGTTAATGCACCGTGGTACATTCGAAACGACAACCTCCATCGAGATCTAAAGATCGAGCTTGTCGTGGATGAAATTAAGCATCATGCAACAAAACACATACAACGTCTGCACCAGCATGAAAATCTGGACATACGCTGTATGCTGACTACCACACCAACCAGAAGACTGCAAAGAATAAAACCATTGGACTTATCGCGACCAGGAGGTCAGTAGACTTGCTGTGGCGAAAATCCAGGGGATGAGATACACGAAATGGGGGATAATCTTGTGATTGTGCCGACTAATCAAATACTTCATAATGCAATGTAAATTACTAAATGGGTGTAAGACTCAGTCGTAATATAAATAATTAAAAAAAAAAAAAAAAAAAAAAAAAAAAAAAAAAAATCATTTTTCTTGTTTACCACTCCCACATTTTTTATTTGTATCTTTTTGTTTCACTTTTTGCTTTTTCCAACTATATATGTATGTATATATAATATAACTACTTTTTTATCAGGAGTACAAATTGAAAATGCGGGTTTTTTTCTATTTTTGAACGTTTATTCTGAAAAAATGGTAACAAATGAATTATTCAAAGAATGGAATTATCCATCGCTAGCCACAACTTTTTCCCATCTTTCTGGCAATTTACGGATACCGTCGCGAAAAAATTCGGCCGGCTTGGCTGCTATCCAGTCATCGACCCATTTTTGGGCTTCTTCGTAAGAATGGAAGCGCTGGTCAGCTAGGCCATGTGTCATCGATCGGAAAAGGTGGTAATCGGAAGGAGCAATGTCTGGGCTATACGGCGGGTGGGGTAAGACTTCCCATTTCAGCGTTTGTAGGTATGTTTTGACCGGCGCTGCAACATGTGGCCGAGCGTTCTCATGTTGCAAAATTACTTTGTCGTGTCTTTGCTCGTATTGTGGCCGTTTTTCTTTGAGTGCGCGGCTCAAACGCATCAATTGAGTTCGGTATAGTGCTCCTGTGATGGTTTCGTTCGATTTCAATAGCTCATAATACACCACACCCAGCTGGTCCCACCAAATACAGAGCATGAGCTTGGCGCCGTGAATATTTGGTTTGGCCGTCGATGATGATGCATGGCCGGGGTAACCATATGATTTTTTGCGCTTCGGGTTATCGTAACGGATCCACTTTTCATCACCAGTGACAATGCGATGCAAAAAACCCTTCCGTTTTTGCCGTTCGAGCAGCAGTTCGCATGCAAAAAAACGGCGCTCGACGTCTCTCGGCTTCAGCTCATACGGCACCCAATGTCCTTGCTTTTGGATCATTCCGAGGGCTTTTATACGATGGGAAATGGCTTGTTGTGTCACTCCCAATGAATCTGCGAGCTCTTGTTGAGTTTGACACGAGTCTTCATTGAGTATTGCCTCCAATTCAGCATTCTCAAACTTTTTCACTTGGCCCGGCCGCTCTTTGTCCTCAACGTCAAAATCACCACTTCTAAACCGCACAAACCATCTCTCGCACGTTGAAACCGATGGAACATGACTCGGATAAGTCTCGGAGACCAATCGATGTGCTTCAGCAGCACTTTTCTTCAAATTAAAGAAGTAAATTAAAACTTCCCGCAAATGCTGTTTTGTTGGCACGAAACTCGACATATTGAGAGCTCAAAAAAACTATGAATTTGACACTGCGACAGATTGGCACATACTGAAAATTAAAGCTATAAGACGTAGCTTTGACATGAACATAGTCACAGTACTGCCTGATGCGTATAGCGTTAGTAACGCCATCTGTTATCAATCCCGCATTTTCAATTTGTACCCCTGATATTTTTACAGTTTAGTAGATACTCCCGATGATGGCCTAACAAACCAAAATCGATCGAGTGACTTTTTAAACCTTTTGTAATTTTGCGAAATATTTAACAAGTGTTTTTAAAAAAATTAAAAATGTGTGTATTAAGTGTGTTTCGTCAAGTGCCTACGGCAGAAAGTGTAAAAAGTAATATACAGTCGTTTATACGTAGTTTAGTTTGAGTAATTTATATACATCACATATAAGGTGAAATAAAATGGTGAGCGATTGACGTTTAAAGAGGAAAGACGTATTTTTGTCGCCCTCTTCGAAAATTTAATTAATTTATTTATTTATTTATTTTTAAAGTGTTTTGCAAAAGTATGTAAAATGTTTATTTTTGTTGTGGTGAAGTGAAAATTAAATATGGAAAAATGTAATCCACCGGGATACATTTATCAGGCAATCTTTTATATTTATAGAGAAAGTAGTCAAATTTTTTGGTTTCTTGATTAAGTGCATGATTTTAATTTTTATGTGGTGATACATAAAATTTATATACAATAAATTTATATTTAGATCGAATTATTAGAATTGAAATTTAATCAATTTGATATACGCAGTTAAGTTTCATATTTTATTTTTACACATATTTGAACGTGTTTCTGTGTATTTTATTTTATGTACTATCGACACAAATATATATATTTGAACAAATCTATTTGCACGGTAAGGGATTTTGTCGACGATTCTCACGAACATAAAACTTGTACAAACTCAAACACGTTAATGTTTATATTTTATTTTATTTATTCGTATCACTGTTTTATTTTATATTTATTTGTTATTTTGTTACAACTTACAACATTTTCTTTAAAGGCGGCACCAGACGATGCGAGAATTGACAAATATACTGGCGCATATATATTTGTGCAAGTTTAGCACATGGCAAATGTACCCTACACACGATGCGTCCAATGAAAATTTTGAAATAACGCGATTGTATACCAATATATGTGCTGATGTTAAATTTTTTGGTATATTCCAAACTTAAAATATATTTTTTTAACAAACACATTTTTAATAATATTAAAAAGCCTGTAATTATCAAATTATTAATTTTTTACTTATTATTATTATTTTTTAAATAGATACGGACGACTTAATTATTAGAAAATAATTAAATAACAATAAATCCAATCAAATTGTTTTACGTGCATTTAAAAATTAGTAGGAAACGTACTAAATTCATAAATATTTGTACAAAAATATTTTCATATCGTGTGGATGAACACCAACATCTGTCGTTCGACGAATTCACATTGGTAATGTGAATACTGTCCATACGACATGCCATACGATATACATATCACAAACATTTGACAATTATCGCATCGTCTGGTCCCGCCTTAATATTGTAACAACCGCTTGTGGTTGTTCTGTTTTAAATACATGAAAAGGGGAAATATGTTCAATATCGGAATTTGTAATTAATGTAAAATATCAAACGACGCCTATGGATGAAAGCGCACGATTTTCTATGTATTTAATTTCTCTTCCACTATACGTCATTCATACATTCAATTTGATTTATTGTTGAAAATATTTTGTTTTTTGTTTATCTACTTTGTATAATCTATTTCTCCTCAAATATATTTTGTCGGTATTTGATTGAATGTATGGTGCGTCTGTGTAGTATGTTAGCAGTTTATTTTGTTTTATTTATGCGCGTGGAATTAGTACCAAAATGGAATTTTCGAGACATTTGTTATTTTGTATTGGTGATGGGAATCGGATTTTGGGTGATGGTTGTAACGTTACAGATGTTAGTACGTTAACAGAATATGCGGGCAGAGCTTTAGGGCTAAGACTCAGGGAAATGGGTGGGGTTTTCCTAAAGCTACCTGCATCGGTATTAGACCGCATCAAAAAAAAAAACAAAATTAACAAAAAAAAATCGAAACACTTGTGACACACCTCAACTATACCTACCACATTCTAGATCGCTCCCTTGCTTCTATTCTTCTCCATGTTTTTATGCGATTTTACACACACAGAAAAAAAAAATAATAATAATAAATAAAAAGATCGCAGCGAACTTAGATTTCAACAATAATTACTTTTAATGTCCCCAAATAAAGGAAAAGAAAAAAATTACAATTTTATAAATGGTAAATACTAACATAACGTAACTAACGTAACTAAATAATCAAACTAACTAAGTGCACTTATAATAAACGTTAAGAGAAAAGAAAAAAAAAAATTACATAATGTTAAGCTACCCTGCACCAAATTAATATTAATCGATAATAATAATAAAAAAATAAATGTAAAGTTAATAAAAAATATAATAATAATACAAAATTTCTTAGCTTATTGATTGCGTTGACTTCTGATTGATGACGTGTTGATTTGTTGTGAATTTTATTTTTGTTGGTAAAATATTTTATTGCATCGTATGTACAATGAATGGGCCGCTTGGTAAATTTATTGCGGAATTATTATCATACGATAGCTGTAATTTTTATATTGATCTTTACTATCGTATACTATCGTAGTGACGCAGTCTTAAACACTAATATTATTATCCGAATACTTATTATTTTTGGTTCTTAAATTAGTTTGTATTGTATAATTTGTTTATTAACCCTTTCAAACGCCATTTAAAATTGACTTTTTCCAAAAATAAAATACGTAGCACAATTATGCACTGCTATGATATGGCATTGCTCATAAAACTGTAGTGTGAACATAAATACATAAGAGAACGATCGCAGAAGAGAAATGAGACAAAAATTAAAAATTACGGTTGGTCGAAGCGATGAAAGTTGATGTACAATATATTGTACAAGGCGTTTGAGAGGGTTAATTTATTTTTAAGGTTTAGCCACAGAGAAATATATACAGAGGAGTAAAGTTCATACTACTCATATGTATATGAATGATATTACTTACAATTTTCGTACTGTAGCCAGAAGTAACACCCGAGAACGAGAGATTTATATCGTTTACTTTATAATGTTTTCTCGTTCTACTTTCACACAATTAAAATGCAATCGTGCTTGCGGTCGTATGATCGTATTTTTTAAATACATAAATAAAATACATTTGTTCTACTTTATCTCATGTTTTCATGTATATAACCATTTCAAACATTTCTTTTTAAAATACAAGAACAATTTTATATTTGTTAATTGTTGCTGTTGGTACATTTAACGTTTTCATAAATTTCGGGGTATTTAATACAATAATATTTTAATTTAGACAATCACAAAACCATTTCAACAAGTTTATTTAAAAAATAATTATTATCCAAACAAAAGGTAAATTCATTATGTATTTGTAATAGATTGATAATAAATTAATATATTATACATATTAATGTTTTAATTTATGTGAAGAAATGTACCAACTTTCTTCTCGATTTTTGTATGATTTTCATTTTATAACAGTGTGTGTGCTTCGTTCACAAGTGTACGTTTGTTTTATCATATCTGTTTTTTTTTTATAAGAAAACCGTAAGGCTTGAAGAAGATAGGCATTTTGTGTACATACACTTTTTTAGTAGGGATTTTCCATTCAAAATGATTCATTATGTACCTGTATGATGTAACAAAAACCATTTCCCATACATTTTTGAAATCAACATTTGTATTTTATTTTGGAATCTATCTTTTATTTTTGTTTATGTGTACATATTTAGAAAATTTGTATGTATTTAAGCATTGCTTAAACGAGCATACATCTAGCCATATACATTTATGTGACCTTGGAAAAATAAATATTTCTGGTTTTTAATTTTTATTTCTATTTTGACGAATTTATTAATGATGATGAGATTGGCTCTCAAAAACCGAGGGACGTCGAGAAGTAACTTTCTTACTTTTGTTTTTAAAACAATAAAGGATCTTTAATTTTGATGGCCAATCTAGAAGGACGGTTTCTGTTTGCAGTTACATAATCAATTTAATAATTTTCCTTGTATTTTTGAGTAAAATTGATTTTTTTTTAAAGAGGTGTTTTTTAAGGATTCATGCTTTTAATTTATTTAGAATAATAATTCTGGGCTCAAAAGGTAAACCATCTTAAATCGAATTAAGCTGTTTTACCTTTTTAAATATTCAGCGTTTTCTATCTCTCATCTAACGTCACTAAATTTGATTTAAATGGTCATGCCTTGTGGCCAAAGGCTTTGTTCGCAAGCCGTAGCAACTGTAGTCGGCATAAGTGAAAAATGAATATAGCATACAACTTTTTCTAACTCTCTAGAAAAATTATGAAATTTGAAATAAGCTGTTTTACCTTTTGACCACAGAATTTATGAGACTGGTCTTATACAGGTTTTATACTCCAAATTGAACCTATTACATTTCAAATTGAACCTTTAGCAAATTATTTGTATGTCTAATTAGGATGAAACTTATCTATTTCTTCACTGAAATGGATGAATTTTGGTAAAGTTCTGGAATATCGCCAATTAGGATAGAACTTGGCTATTCTTTAACCGATTATAAAGAAATTTGACATATGCGTTGGAAGTGTATGATGGAACTTACCTATTTCTCAACCGATTACGATGAAATTTGATAAGAACACTGGAAATGAAATTCTAACATGATTGTTAGATGAGTTTCTGGAATATGGCCAAGTATGATGGAACTTGTATATTTCTCAACCGATTATCCCTTGTGTCTATGCATCTTTTTTCTTACGTTAATCAATTAAGGGTTACCCGGGTAACCTTATCAGATTTATTCGAATATCACTTAAAAATGTAACTATTTTTTCATATTTGATTTTGAAAATCTTTTAGCTTTTGCATTTTGTGTTTGTGGAAGGAAAATAAAGATTTCTTTTGGTGCTTTCGCGAAATTCCTATTCAACAAACATTGGTTTTCCAAATGGATAACACAATTATGTCCCTCTTATTTCTCTCGGAATCATTGATTATTATGAGGTAGCATGTCACTGAACCGGTTTTGGCAAAATAAGTTTTGCTGTTTGATAATGTAAATAGCAGATAAGGACGTTTGGAAAAGGACAAAGCAGCTGCGAAGAACGCGTTTTACCCAATATATCTATGGATAATAGTTCGGTGGGTCTGTGATTCAGGGAGTTCTTATCCTCTTACAGGACAAATTTATACCGGCAAATCTTCTTCGGGTAGAACAGTAAACCAGGGAGAAAGAGCTGTGAAAGACTTGTGTTACCAATTCAAAGAATCTGGAAGGAATATAGTGACTACATATAGATATTTTTACTACATTGCCCTTAGCTCGGCTAACCCGGAAAACCCAAAGTTAGCCCATGGTTTTTTTTCAATACAGTTGACATTGCAGCATTAGCTGCCAATATAATTTGCGGGTTAAATATTTCTCAATCTCAGGCCGTAACCCACAGTAATTTTGCACAAGACCGTGAAGAACCGTGGAATATAGTTGGCGATGCCCTCTAATTACAGTAGATCAAGCACTACAAATTGTATCAGAGAATTTTCAACATAATCGGTGATATAGTGAATGTTATTAAACCAATTTCTAATCAGCGCAGCGTCTGGAAAGCCAAGCCCTCTAAGGAATGCTTCGGGATGAATTGTAGTAGTAGGAAAATGTATTATCTGCAAAAACTCAACAGTCAACACGCAAGAGAAGACTCGGAAATGCTGTATGATGTGCAATCTTCCCATTTCTAATGAACACTTCTTACAACGAAATGTGTGTCTTGCTTGTTCCGAATAAATGTATTTTTGGTTTTCTTTTAATTAAAATTTTTATTATCTTAATTTTTTAAATATGTGAAATGAAATGTTAATGAATTTTAGAACCGATTTTTCATTTGTATAAGAAATAAAATTCCATTTTCTTCTATTTTGCGTAAGGTTACCCAGGTAACCCGTAATTGATTTAAAGGTGTAATTTGTAAACCGTTAAACATTTGAAGTACCAAAATAGGGACGTTTACTTTTAAAATCAAAATATGTTTACATTTAAATGATTTTGGCATTCCTGGATCTTAGAGCCAAAATTCCATTGATAAAATAGAAATTTTATCGATTAAAGTCGAAAGGGTTACCCGAGTAACCCACTATAGACACAAGGGTTATGATGAAATTTGATAAATGTAGTGGGTAAACTTGTTTCTTTTGATGTCGTAAGCATGTACTCGAATATTCCAGTTTATGAAGCGATACAAATAACATCAAATTTATTACGAAACAGCAATGTTAGAACAAAAACCGTAGATGAGGTTACTAATTTATTAAATGTTATCACAAAACAAAATTACTTCGAACATGACAGTGAATATTATTTACAGCCAGAAGGTTTGCCATTGAGAAGCCCCTTTTCAGGCACTTTAGGTGATATATACTTAAACCACATTGAGAAGGAATACATTTTAAACACGAAGAACAAACTTCTAAATAATATAATTTATTGGCACAGATATGTTGATGATATCTTAATGCTATTCAGAGGTTTCGTCAGGCAATTGGATCATTTACACCGATATATTAACAACATTCACACAAACATAAAATTCACGCTGGAAGTAGAGTCAGAGAAATCGTTAATTTTTTTAGACTTAACCATCCAAAACATAGACCATAGACACGCATTCAAAATATTCAGAAAAGAAACTCAAACGGATCACACTATTCACAACACCACATCACCCGTTTCAACATACAATCGCAGCTTATCGTCATATGCTTCATCGTCTCAACCATATCCCGATGACTGCCAGTGATTATGAAAATGAATACATTACGATACAATATGTCGCCTACAATAATGGATACCCGGAAAATATGATCTACAATTTAAATGCCAAACGATATTTTTAAATCTAATTATGCACAACACTTAACGGACGAGAAACACTCATACACTGATATTCACACCAATTTAATCATATTACACAGGCTGCAAAAGGGAAATATAATGGACCGGTACGAAGAGTTGGAAATTTATAAACATCGCAACAACACACTGATTGTAAACGAAACACTAAATACAAAAACAAATAGATTGTACGACAGGGTAACAAAAATGAATTAGAACAACCACCGGGAAAAGCAACAAAACACAACAAACAACAAAAAGAATTTTTAGTAGGTTGCAAAAAATTGACAAAGAGCGAAGCTCGAATCTAAGTAGTATTTTGGAAATAAAACACATAAAATAATAAAACAATAAAAAAATTAAAAACTATTTAAATTATTAAATAAAATATAAAATTAAATTATAAATGTAGTGGAATGGAAATGGGATGGAGTATGATGGAACTTGCCTATTTCTCAACCGATTATGGTGAACCTAAAAAGTAGAACTGGCGTCCCGGGAATTCCCGGGAATTTAAGAAATTAAAATTATTCCCGTTTCCCGGGAAAGTTGTGAATATTTCCCGGGAATGCAAAATCCAATTCCAAAACTGCTCAATAAGCTGCATTGAGGCACATAGACGAAATTCTGTTATATGGCGAAATAGGAAGGAGCTTGGCTATTGCTTAACCGATTATGATGACATTTGAGATTTGCGATGGAAATGAGATTCTAAAATAATATTTCTACAGCAATTCTTCAACAGCTGCATGTTTGACAGAAACCTCAACAGACAACATCATAGAAGCCATATTGGCAAATTTCCATAACCTCATCCAAAAATAATTGTTAGGTCAAGGGAAACGTCAAAATTCATCAAAATCGGTTACAAACAGCTGTTTTTTTTTCCTTTTTTTTTCGTTTTATTCTATGCAATCTTTTCTGGGGCTCGAGGCACTCCCAACTCTTTCGCAGTTAACTTTTACCGTCCTACTTTACGCAGTAGCAGCCAAATCGAGGACGTGCGGCTATAGACCCGTTTTGTATAAACCACCTGCACATTGCATTGCTTCATGCCAGCCTATAGTACTGACATGAAAGATGGGTCAGCCCATATGGATTCTGCACTCTCAACAGGGGCGCGTTCATCGTCATCACCGATCGTAATCAGATGATGAAAAATCCCTTTTGCATCCCGCCCCTATCGGGATTCGAACCCGGTACCTCCCGATCCAAACGCCGCAGCTTTAACCACTGAGCCGTTTAGTCGGTAGCTAAGTTATATTCTTTATAATATTACAGGATCCCATCTAAAAATCATTATAGAAATTTATTTTCACTGAAAATGTCAAATTTAATTATAATTTGTTAAGAAATAGCCAAGTTCCTACTTGGCCATATTCTAGAACTTTATCCAAAAAATTTTACAATCCCCATTTATATCGCACATGTCAAATTTCACTAAAATCCATTTGAAAATAGGTAAGTTCCATTCTAATTTGCCATATTCCAGAATTTCATCTAAGAATTACTTTAGAATCTCATTTCCAACGCACATGTCAAATTTCTCCATAATCGGTTAAGGAATAGCCAAGTTCCATCCTAGTTGGCCATATATACATCCTGATTGGCCATATAGGTATACAGTCAAACTTGGATATAAAAAATCGGGATATAACGAAAACCTTGTTATAAGGAACTTATATAAAATCCCAAACTTCGGTTAATACGTCGAACTTTTTTATAACGAACCTCAATGCACTAAAATTTTTGTTCGTTATAAGGAAGAAACGTTATATCAAAAGATCAATTTACCTACATTTGTATGTACATCTTTCTCGAAGTTTGGGATTTTATATAAGTTCCTTATAACTAGACTTTCGTTATTATCACGATTCTGTATATCCAAGCTTATATACAAATGTAGGTGGGGCATTTGCATTTAAATCTCACATGTTTTTGTCCTCCAAGCATTTTTCTTGTCCCCTTAGCATTTTACAGATAATTTTTAACGGGTATAAGTTAAGTATTTGATCACAATACAGAAATTTATGAAAATGTATTTTTTTAAATTATGTTGGACTTTTATTTTTGAAACAAACGAGTTTTTTTTTGTCATGAACGTTACTTTAATTTATCGATGTTTATTTACATTGGTGATATGTCTACTTTCAAATGGTATATTAATCTTTTGTATTTCAAATTAATAATTTTAAAAATAACGTAAAACGTATTTTTAGATAACGTTCGTGACAAAAAAAAATTAAAATAGCACAAAATATTATAAAAAAAATGCAAAACACAATTCTGCTCACGCCCAGATTTAAAAGAAAAATAAATATGTTTCAAAAATTATATTTTAAATTTTTTTTTTAATTGGTTTATTATATAATTGGCTATCGGATAAAATTCAATTTAACGATTATAAATCATTGTAATAGCGTCATATATTCCCAAACTGTTTTCTGATCCCGGCTCCTACATCCTTTGGAAAATGAGGATCTTTTATAAAGCCCCAGGAAGCTCCCGTTCAGCAGGAGCCCAACGTGAAGTTTAGAATTTGTTGGGGTAGGCCCCACGTTGGGCCCCTGCTGAACGGGGGCTTCCAGGGGCTTTATAAAAGATCCTCATTTTCCAAAGGATGTAGGAGCCTGGATCAGAAAACAGTTTGGGAATATAAGACGCTATTACAATGATTTATAATCGTTAAATTAAATTTTAATCATTTTTATTCGCACATTCGCCGGTCTTCTCACATTCGCCGTAACATATACAGCTGCGGCAAAAATAATAGTAGTAAATGAATCAAGGTTATTCAATACAAACTGCCTGAAAACAAAGCATAGTTTTTAAAAAATGTTGTTTTCCAAATTTATATTATTTATTACATAATAAGAAAATAATATCATAATTTTGTTTAAAAGTATGAAAAATTCGAGTATGTTACAATTATGATGTAGCACTACTATTATTTTTGCTGCATCTGTATAATTCATAAAGCATGAGATTTGACAATGTTAAAATGTGAGATTTAAATTCAAATGACCCAGGTAAATTGATCTCTTGATATAACGTTTCTTCCTTAAAACGGACAAAATTTTTAGTCCCTTGAGGTTCGTTATAACCAAGTTCGACTGTACCTATAACTTACTACAGGTTCAATTTGAAATGTAAAATGTTCAATTTTAAGTGTATAAAGTTCAATTTGAAGTGAAAAATGTTCAATTCTTCTTTAAATGTTCAATCTTCTCGACGTCCCTTTGTAGAACTTTTCTACAAAATTGAATTTTGAGAGCCAATCTCATCATCATTAATAAATTCGTCAAAATAGAAATAAAAATTAAAAACCAGAAATATTTATTTTTCCAAGGTCACATAAATGTATATGGCTAGATGTATGCTCGTTTAAGCAATGCTTAAATACATACAAATTTTCTAAATATGTACACATAAACAAAAATAAAAGATCATAGAAAAATAACAAAGAGAACAGAAACTAAACAAAAATAGTGAAGCAAATTCAAAAACCAAGATGGCCGAAAAATTCATGATGGCCGACAAATTCTTTGGTTTTTTTTTCAGTAGCGTCTCATATTTCTTTAGGTTTTATGCAACTAGTAATAATTTATGTAAATGACGTAGGGTAAATATAATAAAAGGAGCATAATTAATATAAAAAAGTTATTGTTATAAGTGAACCAACATAATTATAATAATAATACTTATGTGTGTTGTGTAAAAAATGGTTTTCAGTTACTATAATGAACATAAAAATACCAATTTAGAACATAGCGTAGTAAAACAAAAAATGTGTTGAGCAGATCTAAATTAAGATAAAACAAACCAACTGTAAGGCTGTGTTCCAATTGGTTAAAAAGTTAAATATTTTAACTGTGGTAAGAAATATTTAACCTACCTCATTTTTTAACCGATTTGCTGTTCCAAATGCAACTACACACACCGGCAAAATTAGAGGAACATAAATAAAAACAACTTTTTTTTTAACTTTCTTCGGTATATCTAGAAGTGCTATATATTTTTGGATAACTATCCTCTTAATAAATCAGTTTATAAGAAATATTGAGAATTTTCAATATTTTAACAATTAATTATAACCTGTTAAGTGTTTGTTGACACTTTACGCGTTAACCGTTTCCGATAACAACTTTGTTTCACGGCCATGTTGCGGTTTGTGCTCATTTTACCGTTTACCGTTAGAGAGTTTACATTGTATTAAATATAAAATGAGTGACTTACCGGCAACTGAAGTCGCCAGAGCTGTAACCATGATAGAGGAAGGGCACACCTACCGTTCAGTGAGTCGTTTGATAGGTGTGTCAGTATCTGTGATCCACCGCAATGTTCAACGATACAGACAGACGGGATTTTACGCGCGGAGGCGAGGACAAGGCAGGAATCGGGCAACCAGTGCCACAGACGATCGTTTTATAAAGGTTCAAACTTTACGGAATCGTCGCCAAACTGCTGTTCAGACCCGAAATCTTTTAGAAGAAGTCCGCGACGTGCATGTCAGTGAACGTACAGTGAGAATACGGTTAAATGAAGCTGGTCTGAAGTCATATGTGCCAGCCAAAGCGCCGAAACTCGAGGTGAGCCACCGAGCAAACAGATTAACTTTTGCTCGTCAGCACCGAGATTGGTCAGATGAGTGGAGAAGAGTTTTATTCAGTGATGAAAGCCGTTTTTGTGTTAATTTCATTGATGGTAGGGAGAGGATGTGGAGATATCGGGGGGAACGTTACCACCAAGCGAACTTCTCCGAAACGGTATCATACGGTGGAGGGTCCATTATGGTTTGGGGTGGCATATGTTTGGGAGCACGTACGGAGCTGGTGGTAATCGAAAACGGCTCTCTTAACGCACATCGGTACATAACAGAGATCTTAGAGCCTCATGTAATGCCTTTTGCCCCATTCATAAGTGAACATTTCATTTTTATGCACGATAACGCCCGGCCTCACACGGCGCGGATAGTGCAAGAATACCTTAATGATGTCGGTATTGCCAAAATGGATTGGCCAGCGCGTTCTCCGGACATGAATCCAATAGAACACATCTGGAACATTATTGGAAGAAAGGTACACCAGAGGAGTCCAGCCCCTAAGGAAATTTCAGAATTGAAATCAGCCCTGGTGGAAGAGTGGGAGAACTTGCCCCAGGAAATGATTGATCATGTAATTGGAAGCATGAGCACACGCATCCAGGCTGTCATAAGAGTCCGCGGAGGGAACACCCGCTATTAATTTGATAAAAATGTACCTAATTAAACAAAAAAAGATTTTTGATTATTTCTTGTAAAACGATAAATTTGTATTTTTTCACATTTCTCGCATTTTTTTCTGAAATAAAGGATAAATAAACTTAAATATTGTTTTTCTTATAATATTTCGGATAATTATATAAATAAATTATAAAAAAGTTTGTCAAAGAACACAAAACATTAAAAAAATTGTTATTTTTTTTATGTTCCCCTAATTTTGCCGGTGTGTGTAGATAAAAAGTTAAAATTTTGACGTTTTAGTTGTTTTTCTTTTTTTCTTTGCGCGATTGTAAAAATATCTAATACTTTAAATTTCAACTTTTGATTATAAAATGAATACTAATTTCGTTAAATATATACCGTTAATAATTCATTTATGTGTATTATACACAAAATTACTAAATTTAATTGCAAATTATTACAGCACAAAAAAATTAGTAAAGGTAATATCATATAATTATTACTCCTATTTAATTTAAAACGATTAGGTATTTAAAATAAATACATTTATTTTAGCGCTCAAAATATTTGCAAATTGGTGTTGTATCGGCCACTATTGAGGCTATTTTGAATGGCAATGAACAGGAAACCAAGAGGTCATTAAGAGTAACCTACAAAACGTTTAAATTGATTTTGGAAACCATGCCTAACAAGCGTCATGGGTGGGCTATTGAATATGAGCTTATTATTTTTCTATACTGGATGGCATCGGGTTGTAGTTATAGAGTCGTGGCAAACTTTTCAGGAATAAGCCGATCTACTACCCGGAACATAATTTATAAAATGCTTGATTTTTTTATTATAAATATGAGAAATGTCGTTCACTTTCCAAAAGCAGATGAACTAAACGCTATTGGTGAAAAATTTTGCTCAAGGGCAAAAACATCAATATTCCAAAATGCGGTTGGAGCAATTGATGGTTGCCATATACGAATAAAATGCCCCGTTAAAAAACATGACGAGTATATTAATTATAAGGGCTTCTATTCGATAATACTTCAGGCAGTCGTTGATAGTAAAGGATCCTTCCGCAATTATTTCATAGGGTATCCTGGCTCAGTACACGATACTCGTGTTTTTCAGAATAGCCCCTTATACAGATGTCAGATTTTTCCTCCAAAAAATTATTATTTATTAGGGGACGGTGGATACCCATGTAAGCTAAAACCATGCGCCGTGATAACACCTTATAAAAATCCAACGGAAGTATAAAAAAAATTTAACACATTCCATAGTCGGGCTAGAAATGTTGTGGAATGTTCGTTTGGTATAATGAAAACCCGTTGGAGGAATATTTTTTTTAAAGCCCTAGAACAAAATATTCAAAATAGCGTTAAAATTGTGACTGTGGCCTGCATTTTACACAACATTTGTATAATGGGCGAGGATTTCGATAATAACATGTTGGATTGTTACGATGAATTACAAGAAAATGTCGATTCAATTCACAGAAATTCAAATAACGATTCAAATGATGGCATTGTGTTTGTGTTCCGAGACTCCTTGTTGGATCAATTGCTTTTAGAAAATCATTAATAAAACTATTTTATCTATAGTAAAAAAAAGAAATTCATTTATTTAAATAAAATTAGGTACATTAAAATTAAAATTAAAAAAGAATTGTGTTTTAAGATGAGTCGCTAGATTCCGAAACCAGCAACCCACTTACATCGATATTTGGGTAATCCTGTTGGACTATTTGCCCAAATACCGTAATTGCTGCATTTATTTTATTAGCAATTTTTCGACTCTGTTTTAATAGTTCGGTTTCAATTTTTGGTTGTTTATTGCGTTGGGGATTTTGAGTTGAAAGCGGTGTTGTTCTTGACATGTCTGAGGAATCTGATGGTGAAGGCCCTGGTGTTGGGGTTTCACTATCAGCCACCCTTAACTCCTCGTCCGAAGAATCTAAATTCACCGACTTATTAATAAGGCCTTCCACACTACAGGATAAATTCGGCGGATGAAAATTTTGTTTGACGAATAAAGTTGGAGCTTATCGAAGTAAGGCCAATTATTGGGCAAGCCAACATCACCGCCTTCTGCTTCATCGCCCATTCCGCTGCCAGTGTGTTTTTCTGTTAAGAACTGTAAAAATTTTACGTAAAAATAATTGAATTATAGGTGAAAATTGAAAATCTAACATGAAAATGAATTTTACCTTATATTTCCTTATTAAGGCTTGCCACTGTTGGCGACACAATGCCGGTGATTTGCCCATCTCTTGACTAATTTTTCTATAATTAAAATAATATAGGAATATAAAACATTCATAGATATTTAACTAAATTTATAATTAATTTTACCTCCACGCATCTCGTTGGTTGGCGTTTTTGCCTGTGAACATGCCGTCTAATTTTATGCGAATATCCATCAATTTTGTTTTTTCTTCATGATTCCCTAAAAATAAATAAAAAATAAACATATCCGGATATCCCTGAGTTTATTTATTGAATTTTTACTTACATTTTGTGTATGCAGTCATAACAGTCCGCTTTCTTTTTTGTTTATTTTCCATGTTTTTTTTGTATAAATTTCAATGTATGTATTTGTTTCAGTACACAAATAAACAAGATAAAAAATTTTAACTGGTCGCCGAGCACATAAAATATTTGTGGTGAATAAAATGTCAAAAATTTAACTTTTTAACTTTTTATGCGATATTTTTTTCGTTTGGAACACGGCCTAACACCTTGAAACAAAAAAAGACACCAATTAAGATAGGGTCGTTTATGGTCTTAAGACCTTGGTTATATATAAATTAGTTTTATTGCTTTATAGATTTTAATTTAATGGTTTAGTTTTAAGAATAAAGGGAATAATTTAGGTATGTAAGAAAATAATTTTAAGATAGAAGAACATTATTCTGTATTCATTTGAAAAACATTATTCTTTATTCATTTCTGCGGAAAGCAACTTTGGTATAGTGGAATAAAATTATTCATTTAAAATTAAAAGTATTATTTAGTGTTTTAATCTAATCCTTTCTACAATAGCGAAAGTATTAAAACTTTTAAAATTTGTAATAAAGTCATCTGGAATGCAAGATCTGACTTCAACAATTTAAAAACAATCAATACACTTGTAATAAAATTTTCTCATATGTGATTTCGTTCATTAGACTCCCCTAATATTGAATATAACGGGACGCCTATGTTTTTTTTGCTTTCGTCATGTTGCCATGACGATTCATATGCGTGGTCAAAATAAGATTTTTGTGTGAATGAAACTTGAAATTTTTACTTTAATTACAATTTTATGAAATAATTTTTTTTTAATTTTGTATTTTGAACATTTTAAAACATAGTGATTTTACTAATGTGTACAAAATAAATGTAACAAATTCGAAAATATTTAAAATGATTGTGTACAAGTGTTATAAATATTTGTAAACAAACACAAATTTATTTACCGGTGAAATGTAATCTCTTTTTTCTCAATTTTTACTTTATATCTGGTATTTTTGCACTTACACACACAACACTTATGCATGATTTTAACAAATAAATTTATTTTTTGAAAGTACACTTTTATTTTTCATTCAAGAAATGCCTTATAAACTTTAAAAAACTAAAACCTCAAATTACAAAATTTCTCTAACCAATATGGCGTTGGTAAATATAGAAAGAGAAAAAACAAAAAAACTGGCTTCAATTGTTTTTATGATTTTATATGGGATTTTTGTTTTATCTTCTATCCTTTTGTTTATAATCTGTGTAAAAGATAGATTCCAAAATAAAATACAAATGTTGATTTCAAAAATGTATGGGAAATGATTTTTGTTACATCATACAGGTACATAATGAATCATTTTGAATGGAAAATCCCTACTAAAAAAGTGTATGTACATAAAATGCCTATCTTCTTCAAGCCTTACGGTTTTCTTATAAAACAAACAGATATGATAAAACAAACGTACACTTGTGAACGAAGCACACACACTATTATAAAATGAAAATCATACAAAAATCGGGAAGAAAGTTGGTACATTTCTTCACATAAATTAAAACATTAATATGTATAATATATTAATTTATTATCAATCTATTACAAATACATAATGAATTTACCTTTTGTTTGGATAATAATTATTTTTTAAATAAACTTGTTGAAATGGTTTTGTGATTGTCTAAATTAAAATATTATTGTATTAAATACCCCGAAATTTATGAAAACGTTAAATGTACCAACAGCAACAATTAACAAATATAAAATTGTTCTTGTATTTTAAAAAGAAATGTTTGAAATGGTTATATACATGAAAACATGAGATAAAGTAGAACAAATGTATTTTATTTATGTATTTAAAAAATACGATCATACGACCGCCAGCACGATTGCATTTTAATTGTGTGAAAGTAGAACGAGAAAACATTATAAAGTAAACGATATAAATCTCTCGTTCTCGGGTGTTACTTCTGGCTACAGTACGAAAATTGTAAGTAATATCATTCATATACATATGAGTATTGAGTAGTATGAACTTTACTCCTCTGTATATATTTCTCTGTGGTTTAGCTTTGCTTGTAAAGCGCTTTGCCCATAGGAAAACGAAAAACATAAAAAACGAAAAATTTGACAATTTTTAGCATTTTTTCGTTTTGCCTTGCCCATTACTAAACCGAAAAACTATTTTCGTTTGAAATTCCAGTATCAAAACTTGTATGTTTGTATCTGTAAGTTAATTTTTTTTTTAATTTATTGAAAAAGAAAACGGAATTCTTAGAATTATAATATTAAAAAAGAAAAGAAAATGCTTTTGTGTTTAGTGTGTGAAGTTGCTATATCATTTATTTTTTAGCCGACAATACAAAATTATAACAGAATAAAAAATTATAACAGAAAAACAACACGAAAAATATTTTCGTGTACTTTTTCTGACGAAAAATTGAAGAAATATTTTAAATTTTCTGACAGAAAAATTTAAAATTTAATTTTCTGGGAATGTTAAATATCTTTAAATTATTTTTTAAATTAAAATATTTTTGTATTGTGTTTATGAACAAGTTTGAGAGTCTTTAAGCTATATAATATGCTAAAGATTTTGAAGTTATTGTAAAAAAAGTAAAATCCGTTTTCGTTTTCGTTTTCCTATGGGCAAAGCGCTTAAGTTGTAAGTTGTTTCAATCGACTTATTCTTCGATCACGCTAAGCAACCTTTTTTTTTTCACTATTTTGTGATCACTTAGTTTTTAATATTTTTTTTTTCTCAATCTAGAGTTCACCACTAAAGTTTATTACACAATAATTATTACGGCAATTTGTTAAATTATACGGAATTTATACGGTTTATTCTATACTAATTAAGCCTACTTAGAACTATCTTAATTGTTAATTTTAAGAAAAATACAAAATTTTCGTTTAATTTTCTTTTGCATGTTTTTTTCCCTTTTTCACAATTATTTTCCCGATTTTTATTCAATTTTTATTTATTATTTTTAATACACCAATACCCCGATTTGCGACGATTCAAGTTGCGACGTTTCGTAAATGCGACGGTACATTTTTACTACCAAATTTCAGTTTGCGTCGCTTAAATTGTTTTTGTGTCGTTACATAAATGTTTTTTTTTCTGGAAATGCATGAAGGTTATTCAGTTATATTGAACGTTTATCGGGGAATGTCACATTTGATTATTTGAGTCGTTTATTTTGAAATTGGAATAAGCCACTTTTTCAAAAAATCAAGTTAATGATAACAAGAGATAAATGAGAGTATAATCTTTCTAACGGTAAATAATTTATTGTTAAAATAAAAAAAAAAATGAATCCCTAACACTTGTGCAATAAATAGGAAATTACAAAATCCCGTATAATTTTGGATTTATTGTTTTTCTATTCTTTCATTATCTCGTTTTAACAAAATATGGAAACGAACGGCTTATTTCATTGAGTTTTACTGCCCATGCAAGTGAATTGGCTGTGTATTCTAGTTTGTGTAGGAAATCTAAAAGGAATCTAAAAAATTAAATTAAATAAAAGACAATTAAAACATATAATTTATTTTAATAAATAGTAAAATAATCCACAATCAATATAAATATTTTTAATATGAATATGTAGTAATATTCGAATTGCGACGTTTCAGTTTGCGACGTTTCAATTTGCGATGCATTTTTATGGAACGTATTACCGTCGCAAAGTGAGGTATTGGTGTACTTCTTTTAAATTTTTCGTTTGACCTTTTTCAAAGTATCCTCATTTACCGACTACCCATTATCATTCTTATCATTTCTTTTTTTCTGTTTTTTTTTTTTGTTTTTTTTTTCCGGACACGTTTACAAGTACATCTATTCCAATTACCGTTTATCAATCATAAAATACTTTAATATATTGGAAAGGGAGCATTGTACCACCTTGGTGGTTAGGGATATGTTTCTAATTGTGGCTATCGCCACATGGTGTATGTTGGATGTGTATTGTGTACGCCATCCGAAATTTTTAACGTCGGTTTTTTTTCATTATTTTTTTTTTTGGAGGGGGTTAATTTTTATATACGGGTTAATATTAAAATAAATTGAAAAAATCAGTCTAGTTTTGAATTTTAAAAAATAAAGATTCAAGTCGAGGTTTGCTTGGTGAAAAAAAAAAAGTTTTTGAGCGTGTCAGTGCGCAAGATTTTAAGTAAATTGTTTTGGTTAAAATAAAAGAAGATAAAAATGTATTTTCTCTTTGGCGAAAAGCCATGTAATTTTTTTTTTAAGTTAAGTGCCATGTGGCAAATCTGATTAATGATAATAAAAAAAAAATAATAATAATTTATGAACTAAATATACATATTATATATTATAAATAAAGACAAATAATTATATTATATTTAAATTTAATAAAGTCGGAAAAAAAAATACATCTGTTTATGAAGAAATTTCTGTTTTCTTAATGTGCCGGCCATTGCAGTTGTGGTGATTTTTTTGTTGCTGTTGTGAATTAGAAATAAATATCGAAACAATTTATTTATTTCTATTTTACTCTACGGAATTGTTTGGGTTGATGGCTGTGTGTTCAATGCCCAGTGAGATTTTATATGAGCTGTAGTTCCCTAAAGATAAGTCAATAAATAAGGGGTGGACTTGTGATTTGTAATCGCATGGTGATTGGTGGCCCTTGATCCAAATTGGTGTCGATTCGTGCTTATATATAGCGAGTCGTAAGTGAATTGTTATCGTTTGCGGGGCTCGGGGTGATATTCAATACCGAGCCGTATAAGAATTGGTTTTGTGGCAGCTAACCTTGCGGTGGGTTGAGGTCGGAGCTTAGAGGGGGCTGCTGCGACGGCGATGTGTGTTGCTGTAGGTCGGTCGGGCCTAGTTTGATCAGGTAAGGTGTGGCGGTCAAAATATATTAAAGTACCGTCCACACCGCGTGTGTCTTTGTTTCTTTGAACTGTGAGCCAACCTTGATGGTCTCTTTTGTTTTATTATCATATTGTTTATATATAAATATTTAACGTTTGTTTCAGATTTCGGGTGGCGTTTCATACGACACCCCAAAATATTGATTCACATCACGTGTTTTCTTTCTCGTATAATATGGTTAACGGTTTATTTTTGGGTTCCATTACAGTTTAGAGTAGTAAAAATATTTTGGTGTTTTTTTTGACATTTAATTTGTATCTGAAGTGAAGTGTGACTAGTGCAATGTCTTTGTAATTCCTTATTCTTGTGATCACGTGATGGATGGGGGCGACGCCATGCTGATCTAGGGTCATGACGGATGTATATCGGAGTGTTGTTTTGCTCGGGATGGGGGTGTAACTCTAGGGGACTTCGACCAGGTCTGGAGGGAGGGTGTCCTTCCTTCTTCTTATGGCGTCGGTGACCGCCGCGACCGGGAAACGGCATCCCGGTAGACGGCCCGACGAATAAGGGGACCCTTCCTGCAGACAGGGTGGAGGTCGCCGGAGTGACATCGACATCCTTAGACGAGCCCACCAAAATTTATTATTATCTACCACTGTGGTCGTTGCAAAGGTAGGTTAATTTCTCTTGTCCCGTTCGTTTTACTTCAATGCGGTAATTCTATCATAAAAATATGTCTGGTAAACTCCACGCCTAGCGACGAGCTGCAGCCAGCTACCATACCGCAACCAGACCGCTATTTTTATGTTCTGTTAACACAATCCCTTTTGGGGGATTGTGTTACAATATGTCCGTACTATTTGGTGCTCTTTCGACGGCTGATTCAACAAGAATACCATACTCGACAAAAAGTGACAGTTCAAGGCGAATTTATCTCGTTTCTGTGTCGTAAAACTCCGTAGTATTACTACTGATAATATCAAAGAGAGTAAAATCTTCATATAAAAAAAAATTCATTTGGTAAACAAACTTCCCTTGCGGATTGAAAAATTTTCATTTCGCGTCGTAATACTCTCCAAGATTGCAACCTCAAAACAATAAATTTACAAATTATTTGTGCTCATTATGTATATTTTGCTCATTTGCGTTTTGCTAATTTTGATTTTTTGCTATTTTACAATAACAATAACAAATACAAATTTATATACCTATACGCGAAAATGTCGTTATTTTATTTTTATTTGTGCATTATGTTGAATTTATTTATATTTTATTTCATAATTTATTTAATAAATCAAGAATAAAATTTAAATAAATTCCGGACCATAAATTTTTTTAGGAAGAGATTTGAAAATGAATAAAATGTATCGAATACGTAAGTGTCAGTTTCTTTTGTTTAGTCGCTTTGGAATATTAACAATAAAATGTCTGTTATTGAAACGACAATAAATGTTATTGACCTCAAATTAATTGAGGAGGTGCGAAAACCGGGAAGGGAGATGCTTTACCAGTTAAGCAACAAGAATTATAAAAATAATAGCATAAGGAGCAGCATTTGGGGAGAAATTGCCGATTGATTAAATATCGAGGCCAGTTGGTGTATGTCTCGCTGGAAAAATTTAAGGGCGAGGCACAGAAGGCTAATAAACTCAACGGCAAAGAGCGGGAATGCCAGTTCAATCAAAAGTCGAGACGCTGCATTTCATCTACGAGAATTGGAATTCCTGCAGCAAAATGTCGACCAAGACGAACCAGAAAGCAGCTACCATCCTACTCCAACTCCGTCCAACTCTGAGACTGAAACGGTTCAACACAGTCCAGTTCCAGAAGCCATTGAAACTGCGATTGAAGATCCAAATTAAGTGTTGGAGATTGAATCTGGTGCAGCATCGTCCGGGCCGCGACGAAAACGCTAACGAATATAAGCGGATCGCGCATCTCCCGCAGTGGGTCAGCTCATTTTCACGATTCGTGAGAATATTAAAAAAAAGGATGAATGGCTGGAAGAGCAGCGGACTTTAATAAGGGAAAGGGATGCGAAGAAAACAGAAGAAAAGGAACGGTTAGAGAAGGAGCAAAGTGACAAATAAAAATGTTTCATATTACATTTCTTCGAAAGCTTAGAGCCCGATTTTTTATCGTGGGATGCCACACCCAATTGGATTTTATAAATCAAATATCTCCGATAATAAAAAACTTTAAAAGAGATCATTCTTCTTAAAGTTTTTATTTTGATATTTTTCTTATACAAATTAGATAATTTATTTAACAATTAACCACAAAATATGAATTCTTATGAGGATTAGGCCTACCCGGGAATTTATTTCATTACATTGGGAAATTTAGTTCATATGCTGATTTGGGGGATTATTTCATTACCGAATTTCAAATAACTTCACATAAATTATTTGAAAAACTTATTTCATTGTTAAGTTTTCTAGAAAAGGAAGATTTTTTTAAATTATAACGGAAATCTCCATTTTACAAAATATTTTAAAATAATTTCTTCGTTTTTCAGAAAATTTAACAGTGAAATACTTTTTCAAAATAATTTATGGGATGTTATTTCAATCCGATAATGAAATAATCCCCCAAATCAGCATATGAACTAAATTTCCCAATGTAATGAAATAAATCCCCAACTTTTCGGGATTTATTTCATTTTAGTAAGTTTTCAATTTCCATGGTAATATTGGGAACTTATTCATGGTTTGAGGAATTATTTCATTGGGAAGTCATTTCTTGCAGCCATTAAATGAATCCATTTCTACATCACCCAAGAGGTGGGATAGTTAATGCGTCTTTTTTATTAAGGTATCCCCGATAGGCCTATTTCTCATGATGCAAAAAATTCTTAAAACATTTAAACACCACCATCCTTGAACATAGATTAGTGAAATCTATTATTTTGCCACGGAAGTACATTGTTGTAGAAAGATTGTTTAAATGAATTTCGGATTTCTTCGGAAATGCATCATCTCCCACAACCACAAATGGTACCACGATGTCTGTGCCAGGCAAGTTATCTGGAGTGGGAAGACATAAATTTGTACCAACATCTATCAATGCCCTGCCAAAACTGCGGTTTCGAAATACTGTACTATCGCCGGTATGAACACTTGGTCCTATAACTACCGAAATAAACTTATAGTTAACAGTACCAGTATGGGAAAATTCCTAGAACGATAAGTACATTAAGTACATCGCGAACATCTAAAACATAAATTACGAAACAACCGAGACAACGAGATTTAATCAAAATTGGCAATGCTATGAGGTTGACCACCAATGAGGTTTAGCGCAAAATCAGGTCCGAAATTAAAATTAGATGATTTAATCCTGGATTGCGATAATTTGTGACTCGTTGTTGGAATATGGAAAAGCTGGAGAAGCACAATAAATATATATTTACTCAGTTTCCTTACCTTTAGTTATTACCTTATTAAGAAGATCACAACTAGAGCTGATTTTGAAGTACGGTCCATTAAAAATATATTTAGATGCAATTGGAAGTCTAGTAAAAAAGCCGAAATGCCACCCAGAATACTATTGCAATAAAATTTTATACATGCGTTGTAAAAATTGGTACGACGATTCTCCCGGGCGCAGAAATCATCTCACGCAAACGTGATACTAGTGACAATATCACATTTCTTGTTAGATTTCAAAGGATAATTGGCGGAAATTCCTAAATTGAATTTCCCGTTAATTTATGTTGTAGACTGGACGTGGGCTTATATTCAAGCCATCCTTTCCATATTTAATAATATGAATGTTATAGAGTATATTAATTACACATTTAATGTTATGAATACTAGTAAAGAACCAGTAAAAAATACCGTATTTGTGTTTATTTGCTGTACTCGTTTTATTAATATAATTGCAAGACAGATTAAGAAAAAACTCCCTAATGGTGGTACAACTATTAAACATTTTTTATTAGATATATTTTGATAAAATATTGAATTGCGGTGACACAATGGGAGAGGTTTTTGATTTAATTGAATTGTACCTACATCATTATATGTATGTACAAACGAATTCAATACTGAGACTGTAAAGCAAGCATACAGTCAGTTTACTGCTTTTACGCGATTTATTTATTCTTCCGAAAGTACCACGACTGAAACAAATAAATCCAATTTCAAAACGGGTGAGGCTTTGGAACATAAATTTGAAAATGGCAAAGGACAATATTCCCAAAGCTTATTCTATCAAGAATTTTTTCTGTTATATGAAAATATACAAACGACAATAAAAAATGAGCAATCAGATTTAACAGCAAATGTTTTATATTGTCCTGATTTTGTGGTATTCTCCATGCAAAGATATTTTGCGTACATTACTCCTTGGAGTACATGCTTCTCCAAATATTTGAATATAGAATGTCGCATGTCCAACTCCAATGTTAAGTTATGGTTCAGCCCAAAAATACCTAAGAATTGGCCAATTTGTGGCGTTATTAAAACGGAAAACTGCCCTTCTTGTTAATTCGAGAGCTGTTTCTGATGCTCTTAAAGCTACGCCAAAGTCCCAGAAGAGATCATTTTTAAAAACCTCCGAATCTGGAGATGATCCGGAAGACCCTAGAAACTCAGAAAATTGGAATAAAAAAATACGGTTGCATAATTTACCAAAACACATCGGTAAACGGGTCGTACCAAGGTATTCTAAAAACCCAATATTAAAAAAATCGAAAGAAGATGTGGCCTGTGTAGAACTACCAACCAACAAATTACTTTTATCGAATGGGTTTTCCTACCAAAATAAAAGCAATGATACAATTAATATCTTCTCTACTTGTGGCTTTGATTCTTTGTCGCAAATCATAATGTAATGTATTTAGAGATTATGAGCATTTGAATACCAAACTAAATCAAAATGACTCTGACTATTTCAGATTAATCAGACTGTTTTTAAGATTCGGAGCCGATCATTCAACATATATTAGGTCTACAAATAAGTTTTAGGACACTTTTATTTTTTATTATATAGAAAACAGAAATAAAAAAAAGTGACAACCCACATATGATAATGTAGGGCCCGGTATGTAGTATTAAAATGTAAACATAACCTAAGCATAACCTTTAAATTATCTAAACAAAACATGCAGAACGATAAACTGTTTATCAGACATTGCATTCGTTATGAATTCCATCAAGGAAGAAGTGTTCGTAAAGCATGCGAATCGATTTGTTCTGTTCTTGGGGATAATATTGTATCTAAAAGTACATGTGAATATTGATGTTAGTGACCGTGAACGTTCTGGAGCTCCCTTAAAAGTAAACGACGAGGAACTGCAAGCGTTGCTGGATAAAGACTTTTGCCAGACGGAAAACCAACTCTCAAAACAACTTGAAGTAACTCAGCAAGCTGTTTCATATCGCTGAAAAGCGATGGGAAAGATTAGAAAAGCCACATGACGGGTGCCACATTTATTAACTGAACAAAACAAAAATAACCAACTTGACACTTGCGTGAATCTTTACAATTCTCAGAAAAGGAAATCTTTTTTGTGGAAAATTGTGACCGGTGACGAAAAATGGATTTATTTTGATAACCCAAAACGTAAATATCAGTGGGTAGATCCCGGCGAACCAGTAAATTCAACGCCAAAGCGCAATATTCGCTGTAACAAGGTCATGCTGTGTATATGGTGGGATATGAAAGGCGTATTATATTATGAACTTTTGAAACCTGGTCAAACAGTTACTGCCGAACTGTATCGACAACAACTTATAAAAGTGAATAAAAAAATTGAAGAAAAGCGTCCATATACAGGCAAAGGAAAACGTCCAGTAAAACTCCTCCATGACAATGCTAGGCCACATGTAGGTAATTCAGTGAAGGATACGTTAATGGCACTTGGATGAGAAATTGTATCACAGAATTGCCTGTAAGATGGCTGAAGGTCATTCAAAATGATGGAGATTATTTTGATGAATAAATGTTATTTACTTTGTATAAAAATAAATTTTGAATTTTTCAAAAAGTGTCCTAAAACTTATTTGTAGACCTAATATTTCGCTCCAATTTAATAATTTTTAATATGGTTGGTAATATAGCGTGCTCTATGCCCCGTATTATTTCATCGAGTTCATTGAGTATTTTCTGTATATATTTGATACATTTGCCACACTAATACTGAGATGTTCTACTTATTGCAACTGTTCTACTTGTTCTACTGATGTGCAACTTATTAAGTGCCTCAATGCAGATTGTGTCAGTGCCTCAATGCAGATTGTGTCAGTAATCTTGACGTGCTTCGTAAGTGAGTAAGCTCTTAGGGAGTAATTCTTTCTCGTTGGATTGATCGATAAGCTTTGCCATTCTACTAGTTTACCTTGGCTACATATCATAGATCTTCTCAGTATCATTCAATTTTGACCCTTTTTAGCTATGAGACATGGCAAATTTTACAGGAACTAATTTTTTTCCTTCAACTTCAGTAACTTTTAAAATAACGAAATTACTGGAAAGTCGTACTTCGTATGATTGTAGAATTTATTACTAATCAAGTAATCAGTAATCACGTTGCACTCGATACATGCCAATTTCCCATTTAGGATTGACAGATTGAATATGACGGTTGTAATCTTATAAAAGAATTCGTATATCTGTGATCCGCTTTGTTATCGGAACAGAATTTTCTGACATATTTGCAAAGGTCCAGATGATTTCCTTAGCAACTGCTGGAAGCATCAAAACATATAACGAGTTTATTATTATAAATTATCCGCGCACGTTTTTAAACCGTACGTCTTAATGTAATTAATTTTTTATTCAATGGTTTAAGCTTTATACACGCTTATAAACAACTCGCGTACCAGGTACATAACAAATCGTGTCGAAATAATTAAATTACGCATATAAATAAATTACGGTTTTGATTTTTTTGATTGTTACGTTTATTAATACAGAAATCCAAATTATTCCTGATTCGTTCCACACATTTTTATTTACGTGTGCTTTTTAATTATGACTCAGGCCATTTTGTTACGCATTAACGGCCAACACGATAACTTTGGATAGATCTCAGTGCGCTATGCCAGGTTCTTCGCCGATAACTTTAATCATGATGCCACAAAAAAACCTTTCGTGTTGAACTTTACAAAAAAAAATGTATCACTGATTCACAAATGGTTCAAGCAACACAACACCTGAAATAAAAACTTAACTACATATTCCATAATTTAGTAATTAATACTTTTTATTTAATAGACATAATTAGCCCCTTTGATAAAAAAAACGACGACTTCGCTTTCATCCAAAAAGACAAAAAAATTGCTTGAATGAGTTGATATCAAGTTTACCAGAAAACAAAAGGAAATTATTTGTAATTTAACTAAAACTCAACTCACCCATATTGTCGCCAAAGAGTACTCGTTGGTGTTACAAGATGGTGGATAAGATGAACCTGATTCTAAGATGAGTAAGCGAAAACAAAATCAATCACAACAGAACTTGAATAATGGAATGTACTCAATGTCACTAAACTCCCTTGCTAAAACACTGTATAAATGTGTTCTAACGCAGACACCAATTAGTGCGCATAACTGCCTACTCATCTCTTTTAGTATGACATAGCTCCTAATGGTACACCCGGAACATATGTAGAATGGCTCTTAATGGTACCCCCTTTGGTCGTCTTCTTTGACTCTAATAATTCGTTTATAATTCGTTTTCCCCTAGCTTATGAGATTTTGTCTTATCCGGAGTACTCGCGTCAACAATTTCGTTATGTTTATCTGAGGCAGTAACTGAAATGTTTCCCAGAAATCTATTCCCAGATAAAACGGTGCTTGCAGACTGGGCACAATGCAAAATCGATTTCATTTGGTTTGTTGGTAGAAAGATACCGATAAATAAACAACACCTTCTATCTTATTACGAGTACCGTCAGCAGTTCGAATGAAACAATCTGCATCTTCGTGTACCTTTGCCTAAATCATGCATCAACTCCACTGCCGCTTTAGCTAACACGCTTACGGAAGCTCCAATATCCAACAAACCATGCATATTTCTCGAAAAAGTTGTAACCTCGACGTATAGACGTGGGTCGTTTTTGTACAGACTTGTGGTTATGGAATACACACACATTTTCAAGAAAGCTCGCTTGGACCTAAAATATTTAACCGATCTATAAATTTTATTTTTATATTTTCAATATACATACGCTGTTTTATTTGGTGGAGTGTAAAAATCATTTCATGATGAATGTTTTTGCTTTAATCTTGTTTTGAGGACGACTTGGGAGGTGTTAACTAAAATCGGACTTTCTGTTCCGAGCGTGGTACCCTCGAATAATTCACGCTCGGCTGGATTTCATGATTTCATCATGAAATTGGAAGAGCACGCCAAACAAGTTAAAATATCATCCACATAGCTTGTCAGTTTAACTGGACATTACGTAACTGAAAAAGCCGAAAAATGGTACTACATCTACACCAGGAAAAATCAACGTGTAACATGTAATCAGTTAAAAGAAGCAATTCTAGAAATATTTAGCAGCGCAGAAGGAGATCGGGACATGCGAAAGTACATTCGTCATAGAACGGAATACCCCAAAGAGTCGTTTAACGATTTTGTTCTGGAAATCGAAACCGTGAACTGTTATCTTCCAAATGCAGTACAAGATGGTTAAATATTAGTGGTACTCATCGGCAACATGAATCCAGCCTTAAAAAACGCTACAGCAAACATGAACTTCCAAAGAATTGAAAGCTTAAGAAAAGTGTGTGATAATCTCGAAAGATTATGGCAAACTTCTGATTTTGATCTTCGTCAGTTAATAAGTACAAAGCGCAACCCGATAGTTCCGGATTATTCAAATTACCATGAAGCAGACCGAAGACCTACACGCAATTTAGTCGAGGAGGTGTAACCTGGTATTTCGTAGCAGGCTTGTAACAAATATGGTATCGGCGGTCGAGACAGCTGACGGCGTGGAGGTTTAGGGGGAAAATCAGATCGGCGATCAGTTAGTCCGATCATAATAGATTCCATGCATATCCAAGCTTCCAACCTTCAAAACATTCAATTTCCTGATTCCGCACATATTGCATTACCAGCTGTTATGAGGTTTTTAACTTATCATAATTATCACATCGGGAAATACCACATTAAAAATTGATACATGGAGATGCAACGAGGGGATAGAGAGAGAAATCATCATCGATAACCAAACCCGACGAAAATGACAATGTAATAAAAGGTGAACGACCGCTTGACTCGGGAGTTAGTTGGTTTTGAATTTTTGGCGTAGATAAATGTATGTTGTGCACCAACGGCTTCACCGGCAACAAGAAAATAATTAAGATAAACATGGTTGCTTAAACGCTTTACCAGTTTTAAAAAAAAAAAAATAATAACAGAAATAAAATATTGGTTAAAGTTTTTTTTTTGAGTGAATTTACTCGTTCAGTATGTGTAAAAGGAAGAGAAACGAAAAGAACGTGATTTTGTTATTTTGTTTAGTGAACTTTATTTACATTTTAAAATCACGGACATACGTATACGTGCAAAGTGGTGTGGCTGATGGTGGAGTGTTTTTTTTGTATTTGTTGAGTGAAATTGTAAACTACGGCTTGGACAGTGTTTACTCAAACTAACTAAATAATATCAAGTGAAAACTTCATATGTAATTGCAAGAAGTGTTTAAGCTGGATAATACAGACAGTGAGCGTAAATGGGGTTTGATCCGCTATTTGGTGTTTGTCCTTGAACCTGTATAAAGGTTGCTTATGTGTAAACATTTTGTGTGCCAGGTGTTTTATCGCTACAGTGGGTACGGTGTGTACTGTCATTGGTGTGGTGCCACACACCCTGTATAGAAGACGGAGTATTTTTATTAGCGTGTAGCTAAATTAAGCATTACGCTTGGTTGTGAAGGTCACGCAAGCGTGGCACTAGCCCATACTCAAGAATCACAATTTCCATCCATTGGCGATATATTTTATATAGAACCGTATATGTGAAGAAGTCAAACAGTTCAGAGGCCACGAGATTCCAGTAACAGTTGGTAAGTCCCTCACAAGTTCCATTTATATACACACATATTTTCACCTTCATTTGTACCGCGATCTGATCACTTCTCCTCTTACACCTGCGCCAGAGTGGAATGCTCGACTGAGCAAGCACAGGCATCCGCGAACGCGCAAACAGGCTCCCTGGAACTCTAGGGTGGCGCCCAACATTTTTTTTGTTTAAATTTTATATTGCCTGTCGAGAGGGGGTCATCGCGCTGCATGCGGGGTAACATTACGCGGGTCACTAACCATTTTATTCTCTGCCTGACTCATTGTAGGCGGTCCTATTGGGAGGATTTTAAACACGTGGCGGATAAAAGTCGTGGGTCAACGGTTAGAAGGACTTAGAGCAATGAGCAGACAAACTATATATTTTCCGTTTTTTGCAACTACAATATAAAGAAAAATAACGAATAAATTTTCATGTGGCTGGTTTCAAGCCGATTATTTAGTGGAAGTTTTTTTTTTATTTTAGTGCCTTTCCGATCCTCATTACTTTTCAGATCGGTCTTGGATTAAAGTTTGCGCGTTACAGAGGTTAACATAAAGTACCAAGAAGCTTCAGGTTCTTCTACTTCACAGCTTTTAAAATTACAACAGCGTCAAGAATTATGCCCAACAGACTCAGAAGGCGAGCAAGCACAATACGAAACCTCTGAGATTTGCGCAATAAATCGTTCCGCTTTTGTAGTTTATTGGAACTGCAAAGACCTTGGCCACTGGTTGTACATTAGAATTTAAAACACAACAAATGTAAAAGAAATATCGGATGATTTCGCATAGTTCCTAATAAATTTAATTAATCATAAACGTAATCATTGCAAATCATCTGATTCATCTTAATTAATAGTTTAATTTACCATTTTAACTTAATATTTCCGTATTTCACGCACAACTCACTATTTTGACACATTTTGATTTGTTATTGTTTTTTGTCATGTCAAGTAGTGAAGTTGCGGTAATTGAATAAATCTAGCGTAATGATATCTTGAGTTGAGGGAGCATTGTAATCGAATAATGATAAAGTAGCAAGTCCGAATATTTAAAAATATTTAAGCGGACAATTTTATAATTTTTTAATACCCTGTAATTATTGGTGATGTGGGATGATGGCTAATCATTTTTTGTGTAAATTAACTTTCTATTTTTTCTCCACTTACAATTGAGATTTTGAGCGATCAACAAATTCTATTGTGTATTATAAAAATAAATTAAATAAAGCCATATTGTTAAATATTTGAAAAGTGATCCATATATTGGAATTTTTTTATTTTGGTGAAATATTATTCTCTGGTGCCTATATCCAATAAGGAAATCAAGAAGCCTTATTTTTTTTGGTATTTGGAATCATCTTTAACAATATTTTTTGAGGAAAATTAGAGGAAAATCAGCAGCCAAAACCACGTTTTCTCTTTTGTTGGAACGCCAATTTATTGCTGCCGATCATCCGTCTAACTATACAATTCAAAATTGTCTATTTCCAGGTAGAAAAAATTCCTCTTCCCATAAAACAAGATATCAATTTCCCTATAATATTTTATCGCTGACTTCCAAAATCTACAAAAATCATCTGATCAAAGTAAGTATTGTAAACCAAATCACTTTTTATATAAATCTTCTTTTGAATTGTCGGTCCTTTCAGAAACTTGATCTTTTATTTTATGTAAAACATTTTCATTAAAACTAGGGATTAAATATGTTATCGGTTGCTAACGGATTAATGAAGACTTTGACGGCAAATTAAATTGTAAATTTTCTCGCATATCTGTATTGCGCATATCTGATCGTCAGGCCATTTCTGTGTTTTAAGTCGTCGTATGTTTGTCAACATTTTACAAAAATTTTTAGAATTTTTATTTATTTTCTAAATGGATTAAAATGGATAGTGAATCATTATTAATTTCAAAGTTAGGTTTGGGTGGTTCAGGTCAATTTGAAATATCTTCGAAATATTCATTTATTTCTGTTTGTTTGGTTATATAATTTGTGTTAATGATCACACTAATTTCACCACTTATTGGATCTAAAGTAATTTCCTGGTTTCAAAAATATCATCGATTGATAATATAGGTATCATTGACCAATTATCAGCAGTAATATCCCAAGGGCATTGATAATTTCCCGAAATAATTTTATTATATTTGGAAGCCGTAGGCTGAGGGCTCTTACCTAAAAGCAACGTGCTTGAGGAAAATATAATAAAATTATGAGGTATTTATCAATGCTCGAGGGGTATTCGACGAGAAAATTTTTTGCAATTTTATTTTATTCTATACTAGCTGACCCGGCGAACTTCGTACCGCCTCAAAATTAATAAATGTTGTGTTAAGATATTAGCTGAATTAAATTCAAATTTTTATTAAGATAAAATGAATATTAAAAATGAATTCAATAAATGTACAAAAATCAAAATGAAATGTGTTTTATTTACTTTGAAATGAATGTAATTCACGTGGCAAAACGGCATTTGCTTTATTGAAGTGAATCGAAATGATTCGTATGGCATTGTTACACTAAATTCTATTAAATTATTTGCTGGATGGGTTACACTCGGGTCGATTCCCTTCATTGAAGCACCTTGTGATATACGACATTTCTCGTTTTGTTGTCAGGTGCGAGAACAAACAAAGCGGATGGTTTGCCGACACGTGAACATGCTACGTACAATTGACCGTGAGAGGAACATTCATTTTCTACGAACCGGAACGAATCGGAAATTGAATTCGTTTAAACTCAAATGGCATATCGGCATAATGAGAACTTCCTCATACCTTTGAACTTTCCTTTGAGTATCGTCGCGTGAATCACATTGCCCATGAGTTTTCTCACCACCAAACGCGTTCCGTTACGTAGTTTTGGTTGGTTCAGATTTCGAAGCATGATAACTACTGATTCAACCTTTAGTTGTAAATTGTGAGGTGGTAAGCCAGGCAGATCCAATGAGTTTAAAAATTCAGTTGGATAGTTGGTTGCTTCGTCTTCGTTTGTTACACACAGTCGATAGACTGGAATGCAGTGGACCAACGATCTGATTTTGAATTGTGAAGTTCAAGTTAACCACATTTTTGTTTTTGCAGCAAGAATTACTCGTTCACTCAACCAATTGTGATTTTTGTGGTTAGCAATGATGTTCGGGAACACTTTGTTGATGAGCTCGTCCTTCGTTGAGACGAAATCGCAAAAATTTGGCGGAAACGAAATCAATCCTTTCGATTCGTCGACAGGAATATGGCCATTACCGATAGTCAGCAATTGCTTGGAGAAATCTTCGGCAGATAGATTATTTAGCAATGCAACACGCATGTTTGTCGTCAGCTGAAGTTTCTTCATATAGCGCAACAGAGTCGATGATTTGAGGCAAGCGTTTATTTCATCGGCAGCGGTCGGTCTTGGAATGACTGGTAGTGTTTGACGGAAATCGCCAGACAGTAGAATCATTGCGCCTCCAAAACATCTTGAGTCATTGCGCAGATCTTTCGTAGTTCGATAGAGTGCTTCCAATGCGCGTTTGTGCGCCATTGTGCAATTATCCCAGATGATGATTCTACTTGCTACCAAAACTTTGGCTATTGCTGAGTGTTTCGCAATAGTGCATGTTGGTTTTTCAGTCGTTTGAAAGTTTAACGGCAATTTAAACGCTGAATGAGCCGTTCAGCATCCTTCTAGCAACGTGACCGCTATCCCAGAAGAAGCAACTGCTGCAGCAATTTCGGATCTCGCGCGAACAGTGGCCAAAATCAATGACATGAGGAATGTCTTACCAGTTCCACCGGGCGCATCGAGGAAAAATAAGCCACCATTTACATCATCAATTGCCTTCATTAACGTATCGTACACTTCTTTCTGTTGGGGGTTCAACAGTGGTACATTCGTTTGAACTGATTGGTTCAACGCATCGCGATCGTATTCACGTTCACGTTCCAATTCTCGATTGAAAGCGTCGTTCATTCCACGATATGGCGTTGGCATTCCTAACTTGACTAACAAATTGTCGCACATGAGGTAACACATGCCTTCGATTAAAAGCAAAACCTGGTTATGTATCTCCTCATTCACCTCGAGATCGGGATTCCCTGAACTGTCGATAGTTCGAAGTGATTCAAATAATGTCGGCCCACAAACATTCACCAGCAACAACCGCAAGTAGAAGCATTCGTCATTCTTCGGATGAATTGTGTAAATGCGACCAAGAGCATCAGTAGAACGCCCATCCGGATGATCAGGAACTGCATCGCCTTGCTTCCGACGTTGAAATTTCTTTGATGAAGCGTTCCAAGTGTAATAACGTGGCATTTCAAAGTAGGGCAACGTTCGTGCAAACGGAACACTTTGGCAAATCGAAAAGACACTGGTCAATGTTGTCGCTGGAGGTATTTCAGTACGTTGAGCAACATTCGATGCGTTGAAATAAACTCGTTGTCCATTCTCAGAATGAGAATATATACGCCAAATCGCCTTATTGCAGCTCACATATCGACCAACTTGATAGTGCATGATTTCATGGTTGGTATTGGGAGTTTGAACGCCAAAAACCGCCATATCGCTGCCTTTCGTGATATATTTGCAGATGTATTTGATAGACTTCACTGAATTGCAATACTCAAGTTACAATGCGCCTTGAATGTTTTGGAAAGAAGTGGCGAATACGGAACGATCCAAGAGTTGTCAACCACGAAATCTTTTCCTTTCACTTTCGTTGTGATAGTTCTGCCGTTTTCATCGGGTGATCGACGCCGATACAGTGGATAACGATTGTCAAATTTCGTGGATAACGCTTGGAACACTTGCCGTCAAAAATGCACGGTGATTAAGGGTTAATGGCGCCACACGGACCGTGAATCATGTTCATAATTACAACATTATGCAGGTCTGGATCGGTTTCGGGATCAGGAATCTCAGCACATATGATGTCATCTATTTGGTCTGGTCGAATTTTTTCGACTAACCAAATAAGAATGTGTGCATGCGGCAAGCCTCATTTTTGCCATTCAATGGCATACATCCATCATCGAGTATCCCCAAAGACGCGATGCTTAATAATGTAGTTCATCAGCGACCGTATTTTTTGATGTTTGTCCGGGGAGCAGCAGTTGAACAATTTCTATCCATTTCAGAGTGCACGTAAAGGTGATGAATAGATCAGGACGACCGTAATGACGAACATATGTCATTGCATCTTGCGCATATTCATGCATATTACGCGGGCTGTCAATGTACGTCGCCGGTGGAATAGTCAATCGACCAACATTAGTTGCATCTCCTTCGGTGCTGATTGCATCGCGTAAATGAATGTACTCCTCCGAACGCAGTTTGCCTTGGTTCAATCGAATGAAAAATAGACGCTCCGCTTCGATTTTGACGTACATGTCGACGCAATATTGCTGAAGCAATCGACGTAATCGCAGCAAATAGTTGTCAGCATTTTGACGAATCATTAACGATAAGCGTAATCGAGCTAACCTTCTTGGTAGTTTCCTCATCTGAAATGAAATTAGAGTCATGTTGAAATGAAAATTATGATATCGGTACTCACCACTCAATGAATTTATCATGTTGATATTAAAGCGGTTACCATCGTCTCCTTGACAAAACATCAGCGGGTATTGCAATGTATCGTATGAACGGTGTGTTTCGAATATTCGTTGCAGTTGTCCAGTGTCGCGACGTGTGAGCACAATATCGCGTGTTTCCAAGTTTTCACCAACAATCACAATTGCGACTTCATCTATTGTTGGAGCGTTGAATTGGCGTTCGTGTGTTCCAGCGGGTCGTTTATCCGCTCTGATTATGACTTTGTAGTCATCACTTGGCATGCGATCCAACGCAGTTTTTAACAACCGAACCAAGGCACATCAGTTCATGTAGTAATTGCTGCAGATCTTGAAGAATTGCTCATTTCATTGCCATATTGATCGTTTGACGCCGATCAAGTTGGTCCTCCATATTGCCCATGAAGTAAATTTATATGAATTTATGCTGTGCGTCTTCAAGCGGTTGCAATGATCCAATTCGATGGTGAATTTGGCATTGGATCTGTAAAGTCGAAAGCGAAGTCAGAATTAGTGATTTATGATCACCAAAAGAAAATGAAAGTTTACTCTCTCAAGTAGAAATGACTTTGAATGTCGGATTGAATCCGCGTTCTTCGATAATGTCTGCTCCAAATGTAGTCATTTGGAAAGATCCATTGTATCATTGAGTATTGGATAGAAAATGTCGTGATTCTGGTGTTTCACCACGAAGCAATGAATGCAATGGCTCAGGTGGCGGAGGCAACAATGGCGATTTCACCTTGCTATTGAGACAGCACAATCCAGGCGTCTCTCCAACGAACTTCAATGCACCGCAATGATCGCACACAACCTCCATTCGGCCAATTCGAATGAAAATGTGTGAGCTGTAGTCAATTGTGCAATCGAATTGAAACGCTACTCGATTCAAATCAACACTTGAAGCATTTCTTCTTGCGCGTCGAAGATTATCACGTTGTTGATCTGTGCGATAAGCTCGACGATTTCTCATTGCCAACTGAGCCGTTGGACGTACTGCCTCTCTTTGTACTTGTGTTTGTAAAGCACGAAGTCGGACCATACTAACGCGGCGCTCTTCTCCTACGATTTCTTGTTCATCTGCAGTGGATTGATTCGCAAAATTCCGAAGTCTAATTGCATTACGGTTTGGTTGTGAAAGATTAGATCTTCTGGCTCGCGGCATTGTAAATAACACTGGAAAATTAATTACACAATTCAAAATTACATAATGAAGCACTTATCGATGCGCGCACAATTACAAATGTGATAACCTCACAAAGTGAACATCTTCGAAGGCAACTTACCGTTTGAAAATCACGATCGAAAATAGAATTCCACAGAATTTCGAACGAATCCGTCTGGAAAATCAAACACTCAGTCTAAAATTACCCGATTGGATTGATTGTCAATGCTTTCACAATGTTCAATTCATCAAACTGAACTCACCTCTTTGAAATCACTTTTCGCTGATGAATTTCAGAACAACTCGTTTGAAAAGAATTAATTTAATCGAATACAAATGTAATAAGAATAACCGTATAAAACTAAATGAAAAATGGTGAAAACTCGAAAACAAATACTGATAAATCGCGGCGCACTTAGACCAGAAACTAATGGAAACAACAACAATCAATATCAAATCCGCTTTCTCAAGCGTGAACAGTTGCAGACAGATGACTATAGACAAATAATATATTTTTCTGTAAACAAACCATTTAGTTTTTAGTTTTTTGAAAAAGTGGTTGTGCGTAATTTCGTGAAAATTAAAAATTATCAAATAAAACAAACGATAAAAAAATTATATATGTATATACATAAAAATTAACAAAAAAAGCAAATTCATCGAAATCAGTCAATCCGTTCTCGAGATATCATCAAAAAAGCCATTCCATACAAAATATATGAGAAAATGAATTTTCTTCATAAATTTTTGTTTCGTGAATTTTTCAGATGTTTTAATAGTTATTCTGCTATTCGGGGCGGAGACAAATCCAACAAATCAAAAATCATAAAAATCGGTCCAGCCGTTCTTGAGTTATAAATGGTGTAACTAACCCGACTTTGTTTTATAGATTATGTTACATAGTAGTAAGGCTGCTAGATTGTAAATTGTTCTATGAAAGTGTCATTTTTAAACAGTATTTATTGTAAAATAAAACTATAAATTCTTTTCATCTAGTAGCCAGAGTATATGTTTTTCTAAAATAGGAAGCCTATTAAATCGGTCAATTTCAGTCACGTGTACAAAATATACCAATTAAAACCATAATTACTGATAATTTCCCTAGAGAAGTTATCAGTCTAATGTTATTTTGATTGGTTTATTTTGTACACGTGACTCAAAATAGACTGATTTAACAGGCTTGCTATTTTAACAAAAAAATTTGATTGGAATAAGAGGCAAGTAAGGTTTCCAAGTTCAACTGTAATTGTTTGATATCATTCTTCAAATAAAACACATACACCAACATTTGGATTTAAATAACACTTTATTATAAACCTTATTATTATTACATGTAGAATTGAAATTTTGGATGTCCATTCAGCCTGAACCTAAAAATAAAAGAATAAATTAATCACCTGAATTGACATCTAATAATTTTACTTATCTTGTAATCTATGTATACATTGTTACTTTTTGATACAATAGTTCTGAAACAAATTACAGTATAAATTTAACATTATATAATTTAGAGAATAGTTTACTTACCTGAATATTTATTTGTATACCACAATATTATTTATTATTACTTCTGTAATTAATTTTTGTTGTCGTTTGTTGTTGACAGAATCACTAATGCCAAAATCATTATAGTAGATTTAGTAGGTGATTAATTATACCAATTGTAATTGTATTGCAAGATGCATATTAATTAAGCAGTACTTCACACTCGTAAATTAAGTCGTGTATTGGTATAATTTGTTTATAATTTACCATTTTTATTTTTTGCATTCATTGCATTTTTGAGACTATAGCTATTCACATCAGTAACAAGATTCTACCAAAAATCATAATTAAATAAAAAAAATCAAAGTGTATTGTATAAAAGAAATCAATAATAATTGTAAACAGTTTTTTAAGTCGCTATTTGTTTTATTATCGTCATATCGTCATCGATAAGCAGTTTTATTGTGCAGCCAAGCCGATTAAGAATTACAGTCCACTTATTTGTGCTCGATTGATTCATTGGTCCTTCGAGCCGGATCGCGCAATAAATATTAATCGACACGAGGAGACATTTTGCAAATTTTCTGGAAATAATTAGCGTTGGCTAACGGAAGCTAACTTACATTCAAGGACATACATACCGTATTACCTGGAATACAACGAGGAAGAACGTAAGTGGATTTTTATTAAAACCTATAATCTAAATCTAATCCGAATAATTGCCCCATAAACCGTACTAGTGCAATATTCAACCCAATTATACGTTCCCATTGTTACCGTGCAGTTATATTGATTTTCTTTTTCAATAATATCGATTATTTAATTGTGATTACCCGCAATTGTGAAATAATTGTTAACGTTACTGAAAGCCAATAACCACGTGCAACCTTTTCCGGAAATTTAATTTTATCTAACGGTTGCACAAGATAAAAAAGTGAACAGTGTTGTGAATAATGCCTAAGGTAGACGTTTTGTTGAAACGGCGATCTACTATCAAAGGATTGCTGACCAAAATAGTTCGATATGCCACCGATCAAAAGGAAATTGAGGGATCTCAACTGGATATTGAACAATTGAAAGTTCGATTGCGACGAACAGATTCATTGTTATTGGAGTTCAATGTGATTGAGCAAGCTATCTCCGAAATGAAGTCAGACGATGAAGGTCAACAAGACGAATTTGAAGACAATTATTATAACGCTGTTGCCGACTTAAACAAACTGATTCGAAAAGCAAACTTGGCTGTCGGGAATATATCTGTGGACATGAACAACACGCAAGCAGATCAAACACGGATTTCCAACGTCGAAGTAAAGCTCCCAAAGATTAATATAGCTCCTTTTTCCGGCAGTTATCAAGAATGGCAATCATTTTTTGATTTGTTCGCGTCAACAATTCACGAAAATCCTAACCTACACCCAGCACAGAAGTTTCAATACCTTAAGGGGCTCCTAAGAGGCGAAGCGGCAAACCTTTTAAAGCATCTTCCGATTTCAGACGCCAATTATATTGAAGCGCTAAATAAACTGAAGACCCGGTATGATAGAAAGCGGAATACGGTACAGTCCTTCATCAAAAGTTTCGTCGAGATACCAACCATACATAATCCAACATCCAATCAAATTCGCAAATTAATGGATACCGCAGATGAAGTGATTCGTGGATTAAAAGCTATCGGACCAGAAGCAGAGACTCGAGATCCATGGCTAGTGTACCTTCTGATGCAAAAGTTGGACGAAGAGAGCAGAGAAAAATGGGCTACTGAAACTGGAGACATCGAATTTCCAACATGTCAGGCATTACTTGAGTTTCTGATGAAACGAGCAGATGCCTTAGATGCAGCAAGAAGTTACACTCGAAAGACTAGTCCCCAAGTGAAAGCCGTACCGAAAACCTTCACTAATGTTGTTGCGTCATGTGCGGTTTGTAAAGATAATTACCATCCTTTATTTCAGTGCCCTAAATTTAAAGAATGGACAATCGAGGAGAGACGCGATTTTATGAAAAGCGACAACCGTTGTTTCAGCTGCCTAAGCAAGACACATAGAGTGAATCAGTGTCTTTCGAAGAAAAGATGTCACATATGCAAAGGGAAGCATAATTCATTACTGCACCTCGATACCAAGGTCGACGGTTCGCCCAATGAAAGCCAACCAGACAATGCCAATCAGCCGGGACCTTCCCAAAATTTCCTAGCAAGCAATTATCCTCCATTAGTAACCGTTCAATCCTGTATAAAGTCAATCCATCAACCAGCAGTGTTACCTACCGCTACAGTACGTGTTCAAGGTAATGGCGGCCAGCATCAAGTATGTCGAGTTTTACTTGACTCTGGGTCCCAGAGTTCGTTTATAACGGAAGCTCTCGTTCAAAAGTTGGGTCTAAACCGCAGACATGGAAGAATCTCCATTCAAGGCCTCGCTAACCAGAAGTTGATCACCACACGTGGAATAGTTGAGATTATTGTTTCACCTCATTTTGAATCTACATTCGCAACCGAAATTGCTGCTCATGTTGTACCCTTCATTACCACGGTTAAACCAATTAACGAATCCGATCTTATAAAATACCAGGACATTCCACTATGGCCTTTAGCTGACACATCTATAAGATCGACAACGAAAATTGATTTGCTTATTGGTGCAGACAAATTTTTTGAAATTCTGAAGCCAGATCAATTGAGAGATTCGACAAGAAAGATTTATGCCCACAACACTCATTTCGGATGGATTGTTACTGGGAATATTACACATACCGACGAATCCAGTCAATGCAATACCGTGGTGGATAACAGCACTCTAGAGAAGCACCTAAGAAAATTTTGGGAATGTGAAGAGGTGTTTAACAGTGCACCATTGCTACCTGAAAACCAGATTTGTGAAGACCTGTTCCAAAACACCACCAAGAAATTAGCAGACAACCATTTCATGGTGAAGTTGCCGTTCAAAACCAAAAGATGTCAGTTAAAAGAGTCTTTGAATATTGCAGTCAAGCGATTATACGCTGTCGAGAGGAAACTTCATAGAAATCCAACATTACACAAGCAATACGTCGAATTTATGGAGGAATATAGCAACCTCGGTCACATGGTAGAAGTAAAACCACCACAACAACCGTCTGAATTTGTTTATCTACCGCACCATGCAGTTCTGAAGGAGACATCCACCACCACAAAACTTCGCGTGGTATTTGACGCGTCCGCCAAAACATCATCAGGGTTCTCGTTGAACGACAATTTGCTGACCGGACCGACGCTGCAAAACCTAATTGGAGATATTCTGCTAAAATTCCGAACCCACCAAATAGTTTTTACTGCAGATGCGGAAAAGATGTATCGCCAAATTTGGATACACCCTAACGATTGTAGATATCAAAGGATAGTGTGGCGCAAAACTCCGGAAGAAACCATCAAGCATTATGAGTTGAAGACTTTAACGTACGGTATGTCCGCCGCACCATATTTGGCAACTAGGGTAATAAAACAAATTGCTGACGATAATGCTAATCGATTTCCCAACGCTTCTCAAAGTTTACTGCGGGACATGTACATCGATGATTTGCTAACCGGAGCAAGCGACGAACCTAAAGCAATTAAATTGGCTCAGCAGATTTCCCAGGTAATGGCCCAATCCGGGTTTAACCTCCGTAAATGGTCTTCCAATTCTCCTGAAGTCCTCTCCAAACTAAACACCTGTGAAACCTATACATCCACACCAAAACCATTATCCGAAGATCAACACGAAGTAAAAGTATTGGGGTTACAATGGCAACCAATAAGCGATACGTTCACGTACCGCGTCACAATGGAAGATAAAATACCCACCACCAAAAGAGCGATATTATCCGAAGCTAGTAGAATCTTCGACCCACTGGGGCTGTTAACACCGTTCGTCGTGAAAATTAAAAGTTTTTTTCAAATGTTGTGGTTATTGGACTTGGGATGGGATGACGATTTACCACACACAGTTCGAGACCAATGGTTGAAACTTCGAGATGAAATCTCTGAAATATCAATTTTGAAGATACCCCGATGGCTGTTCATGAATCAAGCAGAATGTCAATTGCACGGTTTCTGCGATGCTAGTGAACTTGCATTCGCAGCGTCAGTTTACCTTCGCACCGTTTACAACGACCGCACTGTCACCACATTGATAGCAGCCAAAACGAAAGTTGCACCCATAAAAAATATTTCACTGCCACGACTCGAATTAAATGGTGCCTTGCTGTTATCCCGATTAATGAAACATATCCAGTCAGTATTCAACTTTACAGCTACGCAACTATTCTGTTGGACTGATTCTACCATTGTGCTGGATTGGTTGTCAGATCACCCACGAAAATGGAAGACTTATGTGGCAAACCGAACTAGCAAAATCCTAGAAATACTACCACGAGACAAATGGAGACACGTCATATCCAAGCTCAACCCGGCAGATTGTGCAACACGAGGATTAAGCCCAAATGAATTAGCAAATCATCTGTTATGGTGTAATGGACCTGAATTTTTGTTAGCAGAACCCGAACATTGGCCAGGTTTCCTGAAGCCAGAAACGAGCAATCTAGAACGTCGAGAGAAACTGCAGGTTATGGTCGCAGCCTGTCCTAAACCCACACAATCACCATCAGTAATTGAAGAATTAATATCCAATTACTCAAGTTACGATAAGATCATCAGAATTTTAACCATAATTCGAAAATTTATTGTGAAATACTTTAGAAAGTCAAAAGTATCTTCGAGAATTACCAGTAGCTATGAGTGGCGAGATGCAGAGGCTGACATACTAAAATATACGCAAATTCAACATTTTAAAGAGGAAATTCAAGCCATTGAGAAGGGTAATACTCTACCACCGAAGAGCACGATTAAGTCATTAAATCCATTTCTGGACGAAAGGAAACTGTTACGAGTAGGAGGTCGCATCGAAAAGGCTGTTGCGCCTTACGATACGCTTCACCCGATAATATTGCCCTCAAAATCCGCGATTACAACGAAGCTGGTCATCAAATACCATATAAGCAATCTACATTGTGGTGCAGCGTTGCTACTAAGTATCATCCGTAGGAAATTCTGGATCGTCCATGGTAGAAATTTTATAAAATTAACGATCCGGAAGTGTGTGCAGTGCATTAAACAACGGCCACTAACCGAAAAGCAAATAATGGGAAACTTGCCGAAGGAAAGAGTGGAACTAATCCGCCCATTTCTGAAAATTGGCTTAGATTTTGCAGGCCCTGTTAAAACATATTTGAGGCGAGGGCGAGGACAACGGGTTATCAAAAGCTATATCTGTTTAATTATATGCTTAAGTACCAAGGCTATCCACCTAGAACTCGTCGGAGATATGACGACCGACTCATTTTTAGCCGCGCTGAACCGATTTTTTGCACGAAGAGGTGTCAGCACAGATATCTTCTCGGATAATGGCACAAATTTCCGAGGCGCAAGTCAAAAATTAAAAGAATTAAATTTATTTATTAAAACCAATATTAACCTAATATCTAATTCTGTATTTAAGAGATACCAGGTTACGTGGCATTTCATCCCACCACAGGCGCCCCATTTTGGAGGAATTTGGGAAGCGGGCGTCAAATCGGCCAAAACGCATTTAGAGAGAGTAATTGGAAGTAACACTCTAACCCAAGAAGAGCTGAACACCTTGTTGGTCCAGATTGAAGGGCTACTTAATTCCAGGCCATTATGTGCGCTATCAGATGATGAACGTGATCCATTAACTCCAGCGCATTTTCTCATTGGCCACCCTATTACCACCATTCCGCGGCCAGATATCACTGACATACCATACAATAGATTGTCACACTGGAATGCTATTCAACGAATGACACAATTATTCTGGAAACGATGGCATCTGGAGTATCTAACCTCCATGCAAGCTCGCGTGAAATGGACCACTACCAAGGAAAACCTGAAAATTAATGATGTCGTCCTTGTTTTAGAGGAAAATCCGCTAATCAATCAATGGAAAATGGGTAAAATTACCGAAGTGTTTCCGGGAAATGATGGTCGAGTTCGTGTTGCTGAAATACTAACCAGTCAAGGGAAAATCCGAAGACCAATTACCAAGCTTTGCCGTCTACCTGTACATTGAAATCTGGCGATATTCAAGGCGGCCGTGATGTTTGATATCATTCTTCAAATAAAACACATACACCAACATTTGGATTTAAATAACACTTTATTATAAACCTTATTATTATTACATGTAGAATTGAAATTTTGGATGTCCATTCAGCCTGAACCTAAAAATAAAAGAATAAATTAATCACCTGAATTGACATCTAATAATTTTACTTATCTTGTAATCTATGTATACATTGTTACTTTTTGATACAATAGTTCTGAAACAAATTACAGTATAAATTTAACATTATATAATTTAGAGAATAGTTTACTTACCTGAATATTTATTTGTATACCACAATATTATTTATTATTACTTCTGTAATTAATTTTTGTTGTCGTTTGTTGTTGACAGAATCACTAATGCCAAAATCATTATAGTAGATTTAGTAGGTGATTAATTATACCAATTGTAATTGTATTGCAAGATGCATATTAATTAAGCAGTACTTCACACTCGTAAATTAAGTCGTGTATTGGTATAATTTGTTTATAATTTACCATTTTTATTTTTTGCATTCATTGCATTTTTGAGACTATAGCTATTCACATCAGTAACAAGATTCTACCAAAAATCATAATTAAATAAAAAAAATCAAAGTGTATTGTATAAAAGAAATCAATAATAATTGTAAACAGTTTTTTAAGTCGCTATTTGTTTTATTATCGTCATATCGTCATCGATAAGCAGTTTTATTGTGCAGCCAAGCCGATTAAGAATTACAGTCCACTTATTTGTGCTCGATTGATTCAGTAATCGTATTGTCATTTGAAAGCAAATTATTCATTGAAACAAGCAAATTTTTTGTTTCGACAGTCCTCCTTGTAAGCATTGGCTTAGCCCTTCTTGGAAAACAGCCTTAATAAAATGCGTTTCACAAATTTCTATTTTTTTTTTTTTTTTTTTGTAGCTGACTTTTTAAATAACAGTTATACAATAGCAATCCATTCCTCATATTTTTTGTGAGTTTTCTGTTACTCCTATTTGAAAAGGCGTATGTTTTGTCTCCTTGACGAATTACACCCTTTCACCGCGCACATAATTTCACTTTTGACCACATTTGAATCCATTTTCAATGTAAATTAGATGCTTAATAAAATATTTCTACAGTAATTAAAAAGAAAACTAGGTAGTATATTCCAAATTAAATCAATTAAATAAAAACAAACTAGCAAAAATTCTTCCAAACAACAACAATACAAAACTATAACAATTAGTCACCTAACGGTTACAAATATAAAATTTATATAAGTTGGTGTGTACATACTATATATTTACAGAAGTCAAATTAATTTAAAATAATCCAAGTTTCCTAAAAATATGATTTTATGTACGAGAAATACAAATACTCAAATTTTTAGTATTTATCATAAATAAATGCAAGATTCTTCCAACCAGACTCGTATTGATCGAAATATTCAAAATAAATTAATAAAATATAATAATTAAAATAAATAATTTTAACTTCACTTGAAAAAATTTTTAGATTTTAAATACTGAAAAGTTGGTTAGAAAAGATAACAAAAAATATATATTTGATACGATGGAACATTTTGTTGCAGTCTTAAAAATAGCTTGATTGTTTTGGTTTTGCCAGATAAAAATAGATGGCATTACTTTCAGCTAAAAAAAAAATGCTGGGTTCCAGTAGCAGCGTATAAAATATAGTATAAAAGAAAATTGGCGCTTTTGATTTTGGACATTTCCTTGTTCTGTATGATGCCTCTGATATTCTTCTCTGTGATAATACTCATTTATTTGTGCCTGTCCTGTAACGATCGATGGTGCCGCGCTGTTGTTTTTTCTTATGCTGGGTGAAAATGTGCTAATTGTGAGGGGGAACACGCACGTCGGCCTAATAATAGCATCAATTGATTATTGATGCAGTTGTACGATTTTATTTTGTTTTTTTTTTCGGTCTGTTAAATTTACTTTTTGTAAATATTGATCTTCCAATATTTAGAGTAAAGTGACTGGTTCAATGGCATTTTTATTTAAATTTTTCGCCTCTATTTGATTGATTATAGAAAAGCAATTATTATATAAATGACTTGCGTCTTTTACCGATTTATTATTACACAAATATTGTTTAATACAATATTGTAAATATAATAAAATTTTTACATATGAAAAATAGATAAATAATAATTTAACCCTCAACCACATGTGGTCCAAGCAGAGTATTATATTATACTGTTAGCATGGACCGCAATGTGCGTTCAAAATGTTGATGTTCATGTGTCCTGCAGTTCACATAACTTCACGCAGTTTACTGCGTTCTTCATCGACCCACGAGCAGTCGGTAAAAACCAGTCTTTTAAGCTAAAATATATTAGTTTTACTTAAGTTATTAGAGTCTGTTTTATTTCGTTGTTTAACATATTTATGATTTGTTTGTCTTGGAGTTAATGCGGTAATATCATCGAATCGATCGCTGAGTGGAAACAATAGTCTTGAATTTAGACACGATTCGATACGACAAAGTACACTGGCCATTTCTTTGAAGGTGAGTGTCGAATTGATTCGGCTTCCCAAAGCCCACCGAAATGTGGTGAAAAGGGTGGAATGAAATGCCATTGTATTTGTATCCCTTGTGGTATAAAAACGGGCATAATTTCATTCTCGAACAGTTTCTTAGTATCACTTTCATCTGCTTTCAGTTGATTGTTTGCTCTGATGAATGTTGTGCCACAATCGCTGTACATATCTCGACAAAATCCACGACACGCAAAAAATCGTTGTAATGCTGCTAAGAATGCTGACGTAGTGAGATCACTCACTGGCTCTAGATGGATGGCCTTCATGCTGAAACATACAAATACGGCGATATAACCTTTGTACGACTTGTTTCCACGGCCTTTTGAGACTCTAAATTTGATCGGGCCAGCGTAGTCAACACCAGTGACTGCGAACGGGAAAGTGGGACGAACTCTTACACGAGGCAAATCGCCCATTAATTGTGAACGTGGTATTAGATTTGCTTCGAAACATTCAACACAAGTTTTCATTTGTAAACTGACGATCCTTCGTGCTTGTAATATCCAATAAGTTTTGCGAATTCGATTCAGGGTAAGTTGTATACCTCCATGCAGACAGCTTCGGTGACAATGATCGATTAGTAGTTTCGTGAAGTGATGCGATGATGGAATGATGACTGGGTACATTTGATCGAATGATAATAATGAATTTCGAATGCGACCACACACTCTCAGTATGCCCTCATGATCGATGAATGGATTCAGACCACTTAGTTTACTTTTGGTTGGGAGCAATGATATGTAATAATGATATGTAATAGAATAACACTCTGTCTCCATTCAGTAAGTGTTAAGTACCCCGCTGTGACTCGATTGGTTTTTTCACGACAATTATCGTTGAAACATAGAATCCATGCTGTGACTTTGCGCAAACGAATATACGAGGAATAGCGACGAGTAATATCTCCTTGGAGATCGGTAGTAATCGATGCCGAGATATAAGATTTCTTGATTTCTGAGTCGCTGTCCTGTTTTTGGAGTCGTATGATAGAGGCAAGGATTCTGGCCATTTAGCAGCATCCTCTTTGAGGCAACGAGGCCCATAATACCATAGCTCTTTATGGATCAACTGTTCGGTATTTATCCCACGACTTGAGATATGCGCAGAATGCTAGTGTCGAGAATTTTACGAACTCGATTGCAGATAAATGTTTTCCATCGATCTGGATCTCCTCGAATCCATGACAAAACAATAGTGGAGTCCGTCCAAAAGTGACTAGTTATTGGCTGGGTCGAAATTTGGAGGATTGACTTGACGTATTGATGGAATTTCGCTGCCAGAACAGCTCCGCACAATTCAATCATTGGAATTGTAACAACTCGTTTTGGGGTTATCTTACATTTTGCGACTAGTAAATGAATGAAAATATCACGATGAACGGTTTCGATTCGTAAATACGTTGTAGCAGAATAAGCGTGCATTGGTCCATCACAAAACGTGTGTAATTCAAAGGTTTGTTGGCTGTTATCCGTATGTATCCAACGAGGAAATTTGATTTGATTAATCTTGTTCAAACTCTCAATGAATGATTGCCAATCTTGGGTTAGATTGTGTGGAAGTTGATCGTACCAATCAAGTCCTTCGCACCACAATCGTTTAAGAAATGTTTTGGCGACTATAACAATTGGATTGAATTGTAGACAGAACTGTACGTTTCGTGTGATTCTTAATTTCGAGTGCTTTAATCAAGTCATTTTGTCCGACTAAGAAATCTGATTTGTTCTCGCGATACTCAAGTGGAATTGCTGGATCTCGATGGAAACGCCTTTCTAATTCGAAATATCGATCATAAGCTAATTTGTAAGATGACCTAATGGCTGTATGCGAATCGTAGTGTGACTTGAGTGGCAATTGGACTAAAGATTTGCCATTACATTGACGCTTGTGAGTTCTCTGAAAGAGCTCTTCACACCAATTGTCTTCCTTGGGTAACATTTTTTCGTTTTTGGATCTCTTCTATTTCACAAAACTTGCGTAGAAGCAAATCAATTTCGATTTGAGAAGCTGAATACATTGATGGTCGAATAATGAGTTTGACTGATCTCACCTGACAATATCCAGCCCAACGTATAGTATATTGAGCTATTCGAGTACCAATTTTTCCACGGTATATACATTATCGTAGGATTGAAGCGTGTACTTCGGCCCATATAGGAGCACATCGATATGGCTCGGTTGTGAAAAATGTGGATCCGCTAAAGGTAAATTTTGAATATGGTCCCAATCGGTGTAGTGAACGCGATATGAAGGTACCTTTTTGGTCAATTTATCGTAGCACGATCTGATGGCAATTGAAATTAATGCTGTGCTTGGATTAGTTTGAGAGATACCAATGCCATTGACCTGAGCGCGAATGGCTGTCTTGGGTAAGCCTAAACGTTGAGCAGCTGCTTGAGTGATTAGTGTGGCTTCGGATCCTTGATCGACTAAAGCACGTAATGGAATGAATTGACCATTATTAGCACGAATATGGATGATTGCAGTAGCTAATAATACTTGACGGTTTCGATTTGTTGATTCCATAGTGTGATGACAATTTGGACTTTGCATCGCGGATGATGATGTAATCGAATTATCGTTGCATTTCACAAAATGAAGCAGAATATGGTGACGACCGCCACATGTGGCACAATTCCTTTGGCTGGGACAATCTGGCGATAAATGATTGAATCCAAGGTAATTGAAACAACGCCTTAATTTTTCGACTAATTCTTTGCGTTCTTGTACGGATAGTTTGAGAAACGACGAACATTTTCGTAAAATGTGTGATTCTCGGCAATATGGACACTATACTGAGCTTGAATTGGATACGTGGAATGTATTTGGGACGGTGAATTGGGCTTTGTAAATGCCCATGAATTCTTCGATGAGGTGAACGATTCATTTGGATTGGATGATGGCTTCTTAGCATCACCTGCGTGACTCAATGGAAGAGAGGCTAGTCGGATTTCTATTGCGTTCTCTAAATCACTCCACAATGGTATCTTCTTTGCATCGAAACATTGAAGGCATAATGTTCTAGTATTGTGGTGTAGTTTCTGCAACACAATGTGAACGAAAATCGCTTCTCTGGATTCGACTTTTAATTGAGAAATTGTGTGCATGGATGATTGAGAAAAACTCAATAATCGTTGGATTTCTTCTCGAGTATCTCTTTCAAGCTCTGCGGCTGCATCAGGAAAGCGTTCATCTGCTACGCGAATAGCATTCGTTGATTGTTATAATTTTTGTCAAGCTCGTCCTAGGCCTTTACATAATTGCGTTCAGTGATGTCCAAGTGCCATATTCTCAACTCACCTTCGCCTTGCAAACAACCCTTTAAATATTGTAATTTTTGAGAGAATGCCAAACTCGCGTTATCACTAATTTGTTTGAAGGAATCGATAAATGAAGGCCATTCTAAAATGTTGCCAGCGAATTTAGGCAGGTCGAGTTTTGCCAACCGCACGTTTAGTGGTTCCGTCCGCGTAATCGTTCACGATGCTCGTCGGTCCGATAGTGATTGAGTATACGGTGGAAAGCTCAGCACAAACGCTTCCTCTATTTCCGCCGTTGAATTTAGGAATGCTTCTTCAAACTGATTTGCAACATCTAACTTGATGTAATCTGCCGTTTTATCGAGTAATGGAATTACGATACAATGAATAGCATGAAAATCCGAATAAAACTTTTCTAAACACGCCAATCGACGCTCAAAATAGGATTTCGTTTTCCTAAACACAGAATCTTTTTTAAAATTCGTCATTGTTTCTTCACAAATTCAAGCAATTGATATTGATGAGTGATCAATGAATCTGCTTTTGGTGTTTCGTCGGCCATATTGTAATCGTTCAATGGTCGAATTTCGTAAAAATTTGTTGCACAATTCACTAACCAATATAATTAAATATACTTGAAACACCTAACGAAATGAAAACGGAAAGCTCCTTGAAGTCGGCGTCTTATACTGAAGGTACCGTGAAGCAAGTTTCGGCAGGATCAAGTGCTCCCACTAAACTAATTATTACACCAATTAATGAGTCAGATCAGTTGGACAATTTAGTTCAAATGATAACCAAACGCATGGAAAAATTTGGTCATCCGTTTTTAAATACAATGATTTGTTGGAATTGTCACGACATAGGGCATCGCTATCAAGATTGCTCGGTCGTTCCAACACACACATTTTTTGTTACGGCTGTGGTATGAAAAATGTAATAAAACCGAATTCTACGAAATGTAATCCAGCCAAATCGGGAAACGTGCCGCAAGAAATCCGATTGACTGGGCCAACGATTTTTCAAAGACCAACACAACTCAGATCCAACAGTTCAAATCCAACCAATCATCTTCCAGACACGTTAAGTGGCCAAGTCATCTTAGTACATAGTTCTCGAAAGTTTATATCCAACGCTGTTTCCCCCCATTTCATCTCGAACAGTATGTCCAGTACCTGCTGATTCTCGAAGTGCTCGTTATTGGTATAGTCGACGGAAAATTAAATCTAAATACGTAGAAACAATTTTACACAATGAAATTGATGGAAGACAGCAAGTCACGGTCAACAAAATGCAATTCTTGGGCACATCCATGCGTACCCATAACGTATTTGAACAAAACACGTAATATACGTTTGCACGTCGCACCGGATTTAAAGCAGCTGTATCTCGGTATAGACTTCTGGAACGAATTTGGTTTAGCTCCAGTAGTAGTCGAAGAGTTGTCCCAGCCGCTTTCCAACCCCAATATTAGTAATCAGTATACCCTATCCGATAATCATCATATTGAGCTAAAACGCATTATTGAGTTGTTTCCATCTTCTGCTCTGTTTGGATTAGGCAAAACCTCTTATAAAACCCACAACATTGACGTCGGAACATCTACGCCTATTAAACAGAGATACTATGCGGTTTCGCCAGCCATAGAAGTCGATATAAACAAGAAGTTAGATCGAATGTTATCGCTGGACGTTATCGAGGAAAGTAACAGCAGTTGGTGTTCTCCAGTCAATCTCATTAAAAAGCCCAATGGTAAACTAAGACTCTGTTTGGGTGCGGGTAAACTGAACACGGTAACTGTAAAAGATGCGTATACACTGCCACTGATCGAGGGATTACTGGGAAGACTAGGTCAAACTAGGTTTATTTCTAGTATTGATCTAAAAGACGCCTTTTGTCAAATTCCTTTAGACGAAAAATCCAGGCAATATACCGCTTTTACAGTTCAAGAAAGACCGTAGTATCAGTTTCGTGTTATGCCATTCGGCTTATGTAATGCGCCTCAGTGAATGTGCCGTCTGGGTTATACCGATTCATCTACAGGATCGGGTCTTCGTGTATTTAGATAACCTTTACCAGTATTGAAGTGCATTTTTATTGAAGAATATTGAAGGAAGCTAACCTCACCATCAACATAAAGAAAAGCAAGTTCATGATGAAACAGATAAAGTATCTCGGATATATTGTTGGTGATGGTGGCCTACACGTAGATCCCGAGAAAGTCTCCGCAATCGTAATCTATCCTGTTCCTCATACACTTAAGTAAATTCGCAGATTTCTTGGCCTCACTGGGTGGTATCGGCGCTTCATCGCTAACTACGCAACTATTAGTGCGCCTATTAAGAATTATTGAAAAAGGGGCGAAAATGCGTTTGGACCGAAGAAACGTACTTTTGTTGATTTAAAGTCGGCCTTGGTAACAGCTCCCGTTTTACGAAACCCGGACTTCGCGAAAACCTTTTATCTTCAGTGTAACACGACAGGTGTTGGCAGTGTTTTGTTCCAGCGAGGATTAGAATACGAAGAATTTCCTGTAGCTTACACAATGTCAAAAAAACTTAATAAAGCGCAGAGAAATTATTCAGCCACGGAACTTGAAAGTTACGCTGTCGTATTAAACATAGGTCAGGTAGCTATCGAATATAAACACTTGAAAGGAAATGTTTTGGGAGTTTATCATCTCAAATATATTTACAACCATTGATTATGAGCTATCAGCCCGGCTTTTTAGACATCTCAACGACTCCCTATTTGAGTCGATTACATTCCCATTAAACGTCTGGCATTGCGTTAAACAACTATTCAAATAATCATGATGTTAAATTTTATGGTCTTGTCGTATAATCACAGAATACCCAGAAGCGACATAACGCGGTTTTATATGGAGAAAAGTGGACTCATTTTTGTGACCTTGGTTTATAGAAGGTAAGATTTTCGGTGTTAAATTATCGTTCAGTGGCTGAAAGTTTATAATTAACATGTAAAATATAAGGTAAGAGCAAAAATTTTTTGGTCCACGTAATGTCGGTTCTGGTTGTTTATTATTCTGTGGTATAATTATCTGCAATTATTTGGCGGGAAAATTGATTAGTAATAGAACAGAAACAACAGAATAAATCTGGTTTAAATTAATGAAAACAACTCAAACAAAAAATGAACAAATAAAAAAAAAAAAAAATAGAAACGGGATGAGATGGGTGATGATAAAAATCGAACGATGTGGGGGGGTCGAGTAATTCTATTTGAGTAGTGTAAAATGGATGGTTTCAGGCCACCCGAAATTGGGTGGATGGTTTCAGGCCACCCGAAAATTACATATCGTCGCCTCAGTATTATCTTGTCATACCGTGGCACCTACGATAAGATAATACTGAGGCGACGATATATATATTTTTTAAGACATTTTGTTAGATGGCAGCACAGTCATAAACTTTAAGCTTTGTACTTTTTATTATTACTTAACTTTTCCTTAGATGGCGCACATTGCTTTTAAAATTTTTCGTTAGATGGCAGCGCATTTATAAACTTAAAGCTCACAACTAACTTTTTCTTACTACCCAAGTTTTTGTTAGATATCAGTACACGATCACAGTTTTATTATCAATCACGATAACTAAAACTCTATATAAATGTATCTAAAATCAGGTATTCAACTGTAAATTATTATTATTTTCCAACTTTATCTGTAGATGTCACTTTTAAAAGCTTATTTTATGTACATGGTTTGTAACTTGGTTCAATATACAGTTTTTTTATCAACCACGATAACTAAAACTCTATATATCCAAAATCATGTATTCAACTGTCTTTGAAAGTTTATTTTTTAGGTACTCAACTGTAATAAAGTAAAAAATATTGATTATAATTAATTTCTGTCTATGTAAGAGAAAAATATTTGAATTGAAGTGTATTAACCTGATATATCGCGTTTCATAAAAAATAAAATTTATTCGCATAAAATAAAATTATTCACATGTACATAGTTTTTCGTTAGATGGTGCATATTTCTTACAGTTTTATTGTCAACCATGATAACTAAAACTCCATATAAAATTATTCAAAATCAGGTACTCAACTGTAAATTATTATTATTTTGTTAACTTTAGCTGTAGATGCCACCTTTCAAAATTTGTATTATGTATATGGTTTGTAACTTGGACGAATAATTTTTATCACATAATTGAAATCGGATAGTACAAAGTTATAATAATATTTTATAATTTAACCTTGGCATTTAAAAAGAAAACTAGTTCAATATACGTATATATAAAAACCGTAAAATGTAATCAGCATAAAGTAAGAAAAGAAGATAAGAAAAAAAATTACATAATTGAAATCGGATAGTACGTTATATGTATTAATATTTTATAATTTATCCTTGGCATTGAAATCTTGATCATAATTTTTTTTTATTTTACCAACTTTATCTGTATATCATCTTTTAAACTACATTTGGCGAAAATAAAATTATTTTCTATTTAAAAGTTACAAAAGGGTACGCATTTATTGTATGATACATTAGAATAATGTATATTGTTAGACCGTTTACAATGATGGTTGAAAAAATTTGATTATGATTAATTTCTGTCCATGTAAGAGAAAAATATTTGAATTGAAGTGTATTAACCTGATATATCACGTTTATAAAAAATAAAATCATTTACATATACATACATGTACATATAACAAAAATCATGGAGAATAAATTGCGAACGTCATTAAAATCTAACACAATAATTATTATACATGACTTAATATTTTGTTGATAGTATATCATATTCATATGTTATGAAGTATAATCAGTATTTTGAAACACTAATTTTACTAAAACTAATCCCAATTAAGATTTAAAAAGAAAATATTTATTTTCAAATTTTTTAGATTCTTTAAGTTATGTCACTTGTTTGCATTGGAAAAAATGTAAGGAAACAATGCGTTTATTTTTTTCTGTTTAGAGTTATCGAAAGAGAACAGAACGGAGAAAAAATAAATATTTAAAAACGTAATTTCAGAATTTGTGTCGCTTGAGCCCTTTGATCGAATTACCGTCGATATGTATTTATAACAAAAATCATAGTAAATAAACTGCTAAGGTCAGTTAAACTTTATATTTTTTTTTTTTTTTTTTTTTTTTTTGATTCTGATTGAAATTTTCTTAATTATTAAAACCACTTAGGTAATATTTACCTTCGGTTTAATATTTTAACTTAAAATTGCAAGACATTAAATATGTTATATACATATTTAAGAAATATAAAATGTGTTATTTATAGCTAAGTAAAATAGAAATTATCAATTTCATTATTAAATACTATCCATACCAAAATTTTTGTATGAAATATTTTGTAAAGCCCGAGACAGAGAATGGTTTAACAAATCATGTTTAGAGAATTTTTGAGATTAGGTGTTGTTAGGTTTACGATTATTTATGCTTGATATTGGGTGGGCTATGAGCCAATCACTCCCGTATGCTGACTTCAGATTTCTTGATTCAGCAAAACTTGTTAAATTTAATATCAATCATTTAACAGATAATGAATCAGAATCAGGTTATATTCTAGAAGTTAATTTAGAATATCCTGATCATTTACACAAAAAACATAATGATTTACCATTTTGTATGGAAAATATACGGCCACCATACAAAAGTTTAAAGCAAAATAAATTAATTGCCAGTCTAGAACCTAAAAAAGAATACATCATTCATCAAACAAATTTAAAGAAATGTCTTAATAATGGTCTAATATTATCCAAAATACACAGAGTTTTAAAGTTTAGGCAAAAACCATAGCTCAAATCATATATAGATTTGAATACCGATCTTCGTACAAAAGCTCGAAATGCGTTTGATAAAGATTTATATAAATTAAAAAATAACAGTGTTTTTGGTAAAACAATCGAAAATGTTGAAAAGAGAACCGATGTAAGATTATTAACACATTGGGAAAACCTAGGAAGCAACTTTGAATTATGTATGTCCACTTTTTCATCGAAAGATCATTTAAAACGTCACCAAGAAAATCAGTACCCAACAGAAAAGACGAATAAACGAAAGATGGATTATCACCAAAAGAGATGTAACTGTCTCATATTTATTATTGTCGATATTCATAATTCACAACAGCTAGAACCATCCAATTATGAATTAGCAAAAAGAAGTAAGATACATCAGGATTCAGCAGCCCAAGTTAGTGTAGATGATCATACTTTATTTAGGTGAATGTCATTAAAATATATTACAATAATTTTATACCTGATGTAATATTTTCTACAGAGACTTATAAAAAATGTACATCTAAAATAGGTTTTATTATATTTTTATTGATTTTTTATATTTTAATTTTTATAAAAATTTATTCTTCGAAATCAAAAAATTCAGGGTGCGTTTCTTCAAATCCTTGAATGTAGGGCATGTTACATGTCGTCTCAAAAAACATTAGAGATGTATACTCATTAAAAAGATATTCTATACTATCTATATAATCTAATGGATTATTTTGTAGTTTGCGTAGATGAGCTAATATGTCTGTCAGCTCATACATTTCTGCTAAAAACCATATTTGCTCATCAATTATCCATAGAATATATTCTAAAATCTTTTTTTTTATTGTTTTCATTTTCAATTGGACCACTGGGACTATTGTTGAATCCATTATCCAGTATAATTTATAAAATGAAATTCTAGAATTAGACAAAGAATTTATTCTAATAAAGAATTATTTAATATTTATAAACTTTTTTTATTTACCTTATAACACCGTTTTATTTTTTTTTTTAAATAAAATTGCAAAAAATACGTGTTAGTATTTTTATTAAATGGATGCGGAGAATTTTTTGATTCTTATACGGAAGATCACTAATGATATTAATAAATATACTCTATTTTATTTGCGGTATACTTATTTACGTTTTTTTATTAAATTTTGCGAAATATTTAACAAGTGGTTTTAAAATTTTTTTTTATTTATGGGTCACAATATATTTACTTATGAGCTTAGCTTATTAATAGTAAAATATAATTTGTTAGTTTGGTTTATATAGTTCTGCATTTCCTGTTCTCGTAGTGGAATTTGATTTTCTTTATTTTACGCGATCTTTGTTAGTAAGTTATTTTGATTAGTAAGTTATATTATGAATTATATTTTGTGATACTTTTTTAAAAAATATAAATTTTCTATAGTTATTTGATACTTGTTAATTTTTCAGTATTTCCTGTCTAAACAGTATTTATATATACACTATGAATTAATTTATTGTACGATCTAAAAAATTGAATAGTGGATGGTTTCAGGTCAAGATGGTTTAGAAAAAGTATCGATTACAGTAGAAGATACAAATTTAAAACCAGCATTTTCTCTTGAATCATTTTCACGAGATCTACCTGCCGTAAGTTATCAACACTCATAATTTTAACATGTCTACGTATAAAATTTTTACTTGGTGCTTTATGTAATCTATTCACTATTTGAATGCGACTCATTTTATGTAAGTGAACGAATTAATAATGAAAGTATGTATATGAATTTTTGGATTGTTTTATACAAAATATTGTTTCCTTATAATGTTTAAGATTTATTTAAAACGAAATATATCTCGGATAATGATCACTATAATATTCATCAAAATGAATGATCTAGAACATAATAAATGTTAGTTGGTTTGTTTACAGCGTTGATAAACTAACTAACAATCTTAATGATTCATAAATTTAAAGGAGTTAGAAATAGTTAAAATGTTAAAGTTTAAAAGTTTATTAAAGTCAAAGTTAAAACAAAAAAATAAATTTGCGATCATGACAACATTGATAAACTAACTAACAATCTTAATGATTCATAAATTTAAAGGAGTTAGAAATAGTTAAAATGTTAAAGTTTAAAAGTTTATTAAAGTCAAAGTTAAAACAAAAAATAAATTTGCGATCATGACAACATTGATAAACTAACTAACAATCTTAATGATTCATAATTTAAAGGAGTTAGAAATAGTTAAAATGATAAAGTTTAAAAGTTTATTAAAGTCAAAGTTAAAACAAAAAAATAAATTTGCGATCATGACAACATTGATAAACTAACTAACAATCTTAATGATTCATAATTTAAAGGACTTAGAAATAGTTAAAATGATAAAGTTTAAAAGTTTATTAAAGTCAAAGTTAAAACAAAAAAATAAATTTGCGATCATCACAACATTGATAAACTAACTAACAATCTTAATGATTCATAATTTAAAGGAGTTAGAAATAGTTAAAATGATAAAGTTTAAAAGTTTATTAAAGTCAAAGTTAAAACAAAAAAATAAATTTGCGATCATGACAACATTGATAAACTAACTAACAATCTTAATGATTCATAAATTTAAAGGAGTTAGAAATAGTTAAAATGTTAAAGTTTAAAAGTTTATTAAAGTCAAAGTTAAAACAAAAAATAAATTTGCGATCATGACAACATTGATAAACTAACTAACAATCTTAATGATTCATAATTTAAAGGAGTTAGAAATAGTTAAAATGATAAAGTTTAAAAGTTTATTAAAGTCAAAGTTAAAACAAAAAATAAATTTGCGATCATGACAACATTGATAAACTAACTAACAATCTTAATGATTCATAAATTTAAAGGAGTTAGAAATAGTTAAAATGTTAAAGTTTAAAAGTTTATTAAAGTCAAAGTTAAAACAAAAAATAAATTTGCGATCATGACAACATTGATAAACTAACTAACAATCTTAATGATTCATAAATTTAAAGGAGTTAGAAATAGTTAAAATGTTAAAGTTTAAAAGTTTATTAAAGTCAAAGTTAAAACAAAAAAATAAATTTGCGATCATGACAACATTGATAAACTAACTAACAATCTTAATGATTCATAAATTTAAAGGAATTAGAAATAGTTAAAATGTTAAAGTTTAAAAGTTTATTAAAGTCAAAGTTAAAACAAAAAATAAATTTGCGATCATGACAACATTGATAAACTAACTAACAATCTTAATGATTTGTAGCGACTCATTCATTTATATATTCACAAATATACAAATTCATTCATAGCGCACAATATTTTACAACTTTCGTTCAACACCGCGATATATCAAATATATATATCAGCGCTCACTCATTAATGACACACAACCAACCGCAACCGCAACCGCTTGACCAACAAGCGAAATTATTTTTATAGAGAATTGCATTCTCGCTTACTTCACGATTTTGATTAAAAACGAACATATTTTTCTCTATCTCGTTTTTCTTTACAAACACAGTCGTTTGCTTACCTTGCTGAAAAATAGCCGAATCTCTCCCATACAATACACCACACAGAAAATTTTATATAAATTTGTTGCGAACAACGCGGTTCGCCATTTTTAATTTTTCGGAAATAAAATTTATAAGTGGTAAATTATATTGTAAAAATAGTGTAATTATATCTTGTGCGTGAATTTATAATTAAAACATAAATATTATAAATAAATTAATCATTTATATTTTCATAAATTAACTAATTGAATTGCATTAATAAATTATAAATATTCATTTAACTAAAACAATTCAGTGCCTTGTTTTCATTTAAAATAGTGAAGTGCATTATTATCGCATTCCCCCAAATTGGGACTTGTAGGCTAAAATTATAAACATTGCAAATTCCTACATTTAACAAGTGTGGATCACAATATATGTACAGACAATAACAATATATATATATAGTCGGGTAATATTCCTACATCTGGAATACCACGAACTATAACTGGTGACCTTCGACGACCGTATTTACGGTTAAACAATTTTTATAAACACAAAAATCGCACAACAGCTTGACACGATAAAATAACCGTGTCAAGCTAGAAGGTACGTAATCAATTACAATTATTATATAAACAAAAATCCAAAATTACATGCAAACAAATAACGTCCTTCATATATTTCTTTTATGCATTATTCTGTTCCATGAACGACGAGAGACACATACCACATCGAGTATCAAAATTCGGCTCATACATAAGCATTCATACACACATGGAATAATTAAAAGTGCATCAAAATATACAACAATTACACAACAAATCCACATTACGGAAAATAATAAATTTACAACAACAAGTGGTACAGTGCAGCGCAGCATAGTGCGTACACATATTTTGAGTATACACATTTTGAGTGTACAACAAGTTACAAAATAATCGTGGAATTTCTAAAATCAACGGTACCTACTCATCAACAGTACAAAAAAATCAAATATCGTACCAAATTACATCCAGAAGACATCAAATCAAACATTACAATTATTTTAAACAATTTTTTTTGTGTAATCAACAAACAACGGTCAAACAAATTGAGCGCACCTATACATACAGTGCCACAAACATTTTTTTTGAAGACAAAACAACCATATTATCATTAAACAACGGGAAGACAAAAAATTGGATGACAAGAAACAACAACAACAATCATCTACAGTAGCAGCATCAACAACAGCGACAGCTAAGTGTCATTTTTGTGATTTTTTTTATTATTAATTTTAAATATTCAAATCAAAAATTTTATTTTATAATCACATCATATAACATAATTAAATGACAACATATTTAACAATATACACTCACGCGAAAAATACTGTAATTTAAATGTAAATTTTTTACCACTTTTTATCGGGCGTAGTTTAGTTTTGTTTCTCTAGTTTTTTTAAAAAAAAAAAAAAACTTAAAAACCAACATAATAATTTTTGTTTCGGTTGTCGGTTGTTCTTACAGGCCGTACATTTTGAATACGTCATCATTCATTAATTGTTTCAATAATTTCAAAACACATAAACTATTAAAGTAAAAATAAAATTTTTTTGTGGGTGTCTTCATAAGATTCACTTCTAAGGATAAATCTATGACAAACTAGTGTTTGACCAGGCGTTTCTAACGACAAAAACGTTTTTAAAAACGCACCATTTTTTTACTAGCATCTAATCAAAATTTTCACGAGCCCCCCAATACGTGGTGACACACTCGTTTCATAATACGGGGTACCTCGTCGGCCAACACGTGCCACATTTAAGTTTTTTTCATATATGGTAACCATTCCACTAAATATTTTTTTCTCATTTTTTTTTTTTTTTTTGGAATCGAACTAACAATTACACAATTGCTGTTCAAACTGGTTGACCCCTTTCGGGAAGTTCAAACTCGCACGGTTTAATTTACAAAACATAATTTTTTTTCTCTACAACCTTTGGTATTGGGTGACTTAACGTAACATTTACATAAATTAATCACTTCGTAACATCAATATGTCAGACAGCGAAGATGATAAGATGAACGGTGACCAAAAGCAAACACAAGGTCCGTCATCGGGAGAAGTCGCAGGCCACACAAAAATGAATCTGCAGTCATTCTGGCCTCAACAGCCCAGCAATTGGTTCCGACTAGCGGAAATCCAATTTGAGATTCGGAGCATTACCTCCGAAAAATCCAAGTACTCATATGTTTTGGCGACGCTTTCGCCTGAGACTTGTGATGTGCTGTCCGACTTCCTCCAAAACCCACCAAAAGAGAATCAATACTCACTTCTCAAAAACACACTTCTTGAACGATTGGTACCGTCGGACGAGCGGCGTTTAGAAGCCCTCCTGTCTGGCCAAGACCTCGGTGATCGACGTCCCACTGAGGCGCTTCGACACATGCGCAACCTCGCAGGCCCTAATACAGTAAACGACAAAATTATACGATCCATTTGGATGCGTAAGTTGCCAGAGGTCATTAAAATCGCAATGTTTGCACAACCAGAAACCACGACAAGTGATGAACTGGCAAAAATTGCAGACCGCATGTTCGAGGCAATAAACGTACAACCATTACGAACCATACAATCAATACAAAATAATCCGAATAGACAAGGTCGTTCCCCCACCCCAATGGGAAATACAGTCGAAGATCGCTTGACGCGCATCGAGGCCCGATTAGCTGGCTTGGTTCGAAGCGGTCGCAGCAGATCACGGGGACGACGGTATAACTCACGGTCACAATCTCGTGACACAAACACACAAAGCGTGAACAACCGCATGGGTAAATGCTGGTATCATGCAAAGTATGGCACATCGGCACGTAAATGCGTCCCACCATGCATTTTTAACAATACGCCGAACTCCATCAATAAGATGGATGTCGATACCAACCAAAAAAACCATTCTACCCACGGGTAATGACAACATCGTCAGACACCCTAAATAATGCAACTCGTCTATTCGTTTACGACAAATCAAACAAAATTTCATACTTAATTGACACTGGTGCTGACCTTTCGGTCATTCCAGCATATTATTTCAAACAATCATACACATTTATCAATAGAAATAATAATCTAGTCCTCTCGGCCGCCAATGGCTCAACCATCCACACCTACGGCACAAAATTGCTTCAGGTGGATCTCGGACTCAAACGAACATTCACGCATGCTTTCATCTTAGCTGCTGTGAATCGTCCGATCATTGGCGCCGATTTCTTGTGCAAATTTGGCTTACTTGTTGACCTCAAACATAAACGGCTGATTGATTCAGCGACTCAGCTGTCAATCGAAGCCAACATGGTTCACGTCGACACACCGACACCGATCCATTTCACAGTCAACAACAGTTATGGCACTCTGCTCAAACAATTTCCTTCACTCACAGCAGAGCCAAACTACAACTTGCCAGTTCAGCACAACGTGGTCCACCACATTGTCACAGCAGGCCATCTGCCTGTGGCAAGACCACGCAGACTAGATCCAGTCCGTCACAAAGTCGCACATACAGAATTCCAACACATGGTGGAATTAGGGATTTGCCGGCCATCTGCATCTCCCGTTTCTTGTCCACTCCATATGGTGAAAAAGAAAGATCACGATTGGCGACCTTGTGGGGATTATCGTCGACTAAACGCAGTCACAACACCTGACCGTTATCCGATACCTCACATCCAAAATTTCTCCATGCACTTGCATGGTTGCAAAATTTTTTCAAAGATCGATCTTATCAGAGCATACCATCTCATTCCCGTTGCACCTGAAGACGTTCACAAAACGGCAATCACAACTCCATTTGGCCTATTCGAATTCACCCGAATGCCATTTGGACTACGCAATGCCGCACAAACGTTTCAGCGTTTCATGAACGAAGTCGTTCGTGATTTAGACTTCGTCTTCGTGTACATTGACGACATTCTCGTGGCTTCACATTCTGAGGAACAACACAAACTTCACCTGGAACAACTCTTCCACAGGTTAACTCAGTTTGATGTTCACATCAAGAGTTCAAAATGCGTTTTTGGCGCATCCACTCTTGATTTCCTCAGCCACAAGATCACCCCTAATGGTATTCTGCCGTCTGAAGAACGAATTAACGCCATTAGGGAATTCCCAGCTCCTACTTCAATCAAAAGTATACAGCGATTCGTCGGCATGGTAAATTACTACCACCGATTTGTACCAAAACTCGCACAAACACTCGCACCAATTCACAGCCACTTGGCAGCTTTACTCAAAAAGCCCAAGACAGCCAAGAACTTCTCTTGGCCCGACGAATGTCAACAAGCATTCACGTCGTTAAAGGCTGAATTGGCCCAGATAACACTTCTGGCACACCCACTGAGCGACTCAAAGCTCAGCTTAACCACTGACGCGTCAAACACTGCTGTCGGTGCTGTACTGCAACAGTACAACAACGAGTGTTGGGAGCCACTGGGATTCTTTTCCAAGAAACTCTCGGATGCTGAAAAGAAATATTCCGCATTCGATCGGGAATTACTCGCAATATATCTAGCAGTCAAACACTTTAGATATTTTGTCGAGGGTCGGGACTTTACCATTTACACCGACCACAAGCCTCTGACACGAGCAATTCAGTCAAAAACTGAACGCAATCCAAGGCAAGCTCGCCACTTGGATTACATCAGTCAATTTACAACGGACATCCAACATGTACACGGACATGACAACGTTGTCGCGGACACACTATCCCGCACTACCGACAATGAAACGGCCGCAGTCGAAACACATATCGACTTAAACCAAATTGCAAACACTCAAAAAGTAGACCTAGAACTTCAGAATTTATTTTCTGGTTCCGAATGTCACTCTAGTTCATCAATGAAACTAGAACTTTTTAAATTACCTGGCCTCGAAATTATCTGCGATACATCTACTGGGAACAATCGCCCATACATTGCAGCACCACTACGTCGAACCATCTTCGACACACTGCATAACATTTCGCATCCTGGAGTCCGTGCAACTCGTAAATTGATTGCTGCTCGCTACTTTTGGCCTAACATAAACAAAGACGTAGGCAATTGGGCTCAGTCTTGTTTATCTTGCCAACGTGCCAAAGTCCAACGGCACACAAAATCACCTCATGGACAATTCGACATTCCGCCTGGTCGATTCGAGCATATCCATATAGATATCGTGGGACCACTTCCACCGTCTAATGGATATTCATATCTTCTCACCTGTGTCGATCGCTTCACTCGCTGGCCCGAAGCATACTGCATGACAAACATGTCAGCTGCAACCATTGCCACCACATTCGTCAACAATTACGTATCACGATTCGGCGTCCCCCTTCATATCACAACTGATCAGGGAACGCAATTCGAGTCCAAACTTTTCACTGAGTTAACGAAACTCCTCGGATCTCATCGTATACGCACAACGGCTTACCATCCTCAAGCCAATGGCATGGTCGAACGCTTCCATCGGCAACTCAAAGCCGCATTAATGGCCAGAAGCAATACAATTAATTGGAGTTCGGAAATACCAATCATCCTTCTTGGAATCCGAGCAACAGTGAAAGAAGATCTCAAGTGCTCACCAGCTGAAATGGTTTACGGACAAACCATTAAGCTACCCGGTGAGTTCTTCATCGATAATCCTCTTCCACCACTCCCAACCAGCGACACAGTCATCGACCAACTGCGACAAACCATGCAAAACCTTGTGCCAAAAACACCTCGTCAAACCAAACAAGATGACGTTTTTGTTCCGAAATCGCTCGATAACTGCGATTTTGTCTTCATCAGAACAGACAAGGTTCGCACGGGATTATCTCCTCCTTATGAAGGTCCGTATCAAGTCATACGTAGACTACGAAAACAATTCGTCGTATCGATTAATGGTAAAAACCATAACGTTTCAATCGATCGACTCAAACCAGCTTACGGAATACTCAGTTCGGCTGATCAAATATCAAGCCATCGAACATACAAACTTGTCCGTATAGCAACTACTCATTCAGTTATTCCCTAAGGAGGGGAAATCACTTGCGGGGGAGTCCTGTAGCGACTCATTCATTTATATATTCACAAATATACAAATTCATTCATAGCGCACAATATTTTACAACTTTCGTTCAACACCGCGATATATCAAATATATATATCAGCGCTCACTCATTAATGACACACAACCAACCGCAACCGCAACCGCTTGACCAACAAGCGAAATTATTTTTATAGAGAATTGCATTCTCGCTTACTTCACGATTTTGATTAAAAACGAACATATTTTTCTCTATCTCGTTTTTCTTTACAAACACAGTCGTTTGCTTACCTTGCTGAAAAATAGCCGAATCTCTCCCATACAATACACCACACAGAAAATTTTATATAAATTTGTTGCGAACAACGCGGTTCGCCATTTTTAATTTTTCGGAAATAAAATTTATAAGTGGTAAATTATATTGTAAAAATAGTGTAATTATATCTTGTGCGTGAATTTATAATTAAAACATAAATATTATAAATAAATTAATCATTTATATTTTCATAAATTAACTAATTGAATTGCATTAATAAATTATAAATATTCATTTAACTAAAACAATTCAGTGCCTTGTTTTCATTTAAAATAGTGAAGTGCATTATTATCGCATTCCCCCAAATTGGGACTTGTAGGCTAAAATTATAAACATTGCAAATTCCTACATTTAACAAGTGTGGATCACAATATATGTACAGACAATAACAATATATATATAGTCGGGTAATATTCCTACATCTGGAATACCACGAACTATAGATTCATAAATTTAAAGGAATTAGAAATAGTTAAAATGTTAAAGTTTAAAAGTTTATTAAAGTCAAAGTTAAAACAAAAAATAAATTTGCGATCATGACAACATTGATAAACTAACTAACAATCTTAATGATTCATAAATTTAAAGGAGTTAGAAATAGTTAAAATGTTAAAGTTTAAAAGTTTATTAAAGTCAAAGTTAAAACAAAAAATAAATTTGCGATCATGACAACATTGATAAACTAACTAACAATCTTAATGATTCATAAATTTAAAGGAGTTAGAAATAGTTAAAATGTTAAAGTTTAAAAGTTTATTAAAGTCAAAGTTAAAACAAAAAAATAAATTTGCGATCATGACAACATTGATAAACTAACTAACAATCTTAATGATTCATAAATTTAAAGGAATTAGAAATAGTTAAAATGTTAAAGTTTAAAAGTTTATTAAAGTCAAAGTTAAAACAAAAAATAAATTTGCGATCATGACAACATTGATAAACTAACTAACAATCTTAATGATTCATAAATTTAAAGGAGTTAGAAATAGTTAAAATGTTAAAGTTTAAAAGTTTATTAAAGTCAAAGTTAAAACAAAAAATAAATTTGCGATCATGACAACATTGATAAACTAACTAACAATCTTAATGATTCATAAATTTAAAGGAGTTAGAAATAGTTAAAATGTTAAAGTTTAAAAGTTTATTAAAGTCAAAGTTAAAACAAAAAAATAAATTTGCGATCATGACAACATTGATAAACTAACTAACAATCTTAATGATTCATAAATTTAAAGGAATTAGAAATAGTTAAAATGTTAAAGTTTAAAAGTTTATTAAAGTCAAAGTTAAAACAAAAAATAAATTTGCGATCATGACAACATTGATAAACTAACTAACAATCTTAATGATTCATAAATTTAAAGGAGTTAGAAATAGTTAAAATGTTAAAGTTTAAAAGTTTATTAAAGTCAAAGTTAAAACAAAAAATAAATTTGCGATCATGACAACATTGATAAACTAACTAACAATCTTAATGATTCATAAATTTAAAGGAGTTAGAAATAGTTAAAATGTTAAAGTTTAAAAGTTTATTAAAGTCAAAGTTAAAACAAAAAAAAAAATTTGCGATCATGACAACATTGATAAACTAACTAACAATCTTAATGATTCATAAATTTAAAGGAATTAGAAATAGTTAAAATGATAAAGTTTAAAAGTTTATTAAAGTCAAAGTTAAAACAAAAAATAAATTTGCGATCATGACAACATTGATAAACTAACTAACAATCTTAATGATTCATAATTTAAAGGAGTTAGAAATAGTTAAAATGATAAAGTTTAAAAGTTTATTAAAGTCAAAGTTAAAGCAAAAAAATAAATTTGCGATCATGACAACATTGATAAACTAACTAACAATCTTAATGATTCATAATTTAAATTAGTTAGAAATAGTTAAAATGTTAAAGTTTAAAAGTTTATTAAAGTCAAAGTTAAAACAAAAAAATAAATTTGCGATCATGACAACATTGATAAACTAACTAACAATCTTAATGATTCATAATTTAAAGGAGTTAGAAATAGTTAAAATGTTAAAGTTTAAAAGTTTATTAAAGTCAAAGTTAAAGCAAAAAAATAAATTTGCGATCATGACAACATTGATAAACTAACTAACAATCTTAATGATTCATAATTTAAATTAGTTAGAAATAGTTAAAATGTTAAAGTTTAAAAGTTTATTAAAGTCAAAGTTAAAACAAAAAAAATAAATTTGCGATCATGACAACATTGATAAACTAACTAACAATCTTAATGATTCATAAATTTAAAGGAGTTAGAAATAGTTAAAATGTTAAAGTTTAAAAGTTTATTAAAGTCAAAGTTAAAACAAAAAAATAAATTTGCGATCATGACAACATTGATAAACTAACTAACAATCTTAATGATTCATAATTTAAAGGAGTTAGAAATAGTTAAAATGATAAAGATTAAAAGTTTATTAAAGTCAAAGTTAAAACAAAAAATAAATTTGCGATCATGACAACATTGATAAACTAACTAACAATCTTAATGATTCATAAATTTAAAGGAGTTAGAAATAGTTAAAATGATAAAGTTTAAAAGTTTATTAAAGTCAAAGTTAAAACAAAAAATAAATTTGCGATCATGACAACATTGATAAACTAACTAACAATCTTAATGATTCATAAATTTAAAGGAGTTAGAAATAGTTAAAATGATAAAGTTTAAAAGTTTATTAAAGTCAAAGTTAAAACAAAAAAATTAATTTGCGATCATGACAACATTGATAAACTAACTAACAATCTTAATGATTCATAATTTAAAGGAGTTAGAAATAGTTAAAATGATAAGGTTTAAAAGTTTATTAAAGTCAAAGTTAAAACAAAAAAATAAATTTGCGATCATGACAACATTGATAAACTAACTAACAATCTTAATGATTCATAATTTAAAGGAGTTAGAAATAGTTAAAATGATAAGGTTTAAAAGTTTATTAAAGTCAAAGTTAAAACAAAAAAATAAATTTGCGATCATGACAACATTGATAAACTAACTAACAATCTTAATGATTCATAATTTAAAGGAGTTAGAAATAGTTAAAATGTTAAAGTTTAAAAGTTTATTAAAGTCAAAGTTAAAACAAAAAAATAAATTTGCGATCATGACAACATTGATAAACTAACTAACAATCTTAATGATTCATAATTTAAAGGAGTTAGAAATAGTTAAAATGATAAAGTTTAAAAGTTTATTAAAGTCAAAGTTAAGACAAAAAAATAAATTTGCGATCATGACAACATTGATAAACTAACTAACAATCTTAATGATTCATAATTTAAAGGAGTTAGAAATAGTTAAAATGATAAAGTTTAAAAGTTTATTAAAGTCAAAGTTAAAACAAAAAATAAATTTGCGATCATGACAACATTGATAAACTAACTAACAATCTTAATGATTCACAATTTAAAGGAGTTAGACATAGTTAAAATGTTAAAGTTTAAAAGTTTATTAAAGTCAAAGTTAAAACAAAAAAATAAATTTGCGATCATCACAACATTGATAAACTAACTAACAATCTTAATGATTCATAATTTAAAGGAGTTAGAAATAGTTAAAATGATAAGGTTTAAAAGTTTATTAAAGTCAAAGTTAAAACAAAAAAATAAATTTGCGATCATGACAACATTGATAAACTAACTAACAATCTTAATGATTCATAATTTAAAGGAGTTAGAAATAGTTAAAATGTTAAAGTTTAAAAGTTTATTAAAGTCAAAGTTAAAACAAAAAATAAATTTGCGATCATGACAACATTGATAAACTAACTAACAATCTTAATGATTCATAAATTTAAAGGAGTTAGAAATTGTTAAAATGATAAAGTTTAAAAGTTTATTAAAGTCAAAGTTAAAACAAAAAAATAAATTTGCGATCATCACAACATTGATAAACTAACTAACAATCTTAATGATTCATAATTTAAAGGAGTTAGAAATAGTTAAAATGATAAGGTTTAAAAGTTTATTAAAGTCAAAGTTAAAACAAAAAAATAAATTTGCGATCATGACAACATTGATAAACTAACTAACAATCTTAATGATTCATAATTTAAAGGAGTTAGAAATAGTTAAAATGTTAAAGTTTAAAAGTTTATTAAAGTCAAAGTTAAAACAAAAAATAAATTTGCGATCATGACAACATTGATAAACTAACTAACAATCTTAATGATTCATAAATTTAAAGGAGTTAGAAATAGTTAAAATGTTAAAGTTTAAAAGTTTATTAAAGTCAAAGTTAAAACAAAAAATAAATTTGCGATCATGACAACATTGATAAACTAACTAACAATCTTAATGATTCATAATTTAAAGGAGTTAGAAATAGTTAAAATGATAAAGTTTAAAAGTTTATTAAAGTCAAAGTTAAAACAAAAAATAAATTTGCGATCATGACAACATTGATAAACTAACTAACAATCTTAATGATTCATAAATTTAAAGGAGTTAGAAATAGTTAAAATGATAAAGTTTAAAAGTTTATTAAAGTCAAAGTTAAAACAAAAAAATAAATTTGCGATCATCACAACATTGATAAACTAACACAATCTTAATGATTCATAATTTAAAGGAGTTAGAAATAGTTAAAATGATAAGGTTTAAAAGTTTATTAAAGTCAAAGTTAAAACAAAAAAATAAATTTGCGATCATGACAACATTGATAAACTAACTAACAATCTTAATGATTCATAATTTAAAGGAATTAGAAATAGTTAAAATGTTAAAGTTTAAAAGTTTATTAAAGTCAAAGTTAAAGCAAAAAAATAAATTTGCGATCATGACAACATTGATAAACTAACTAACAATCTTAATGATTCATAAATTTAAAGGAGTTAGAAATAGTTAAAATGATAAAGTTTAAAAGTTTATTAAAGTCAAAGTTAAAACAAAAAATAAATTTGCGATCATGACAACATTGATAAACTAACTAACAATCTTAATGATTCATAAATTTAAAAGAAATAGTTGAAATGATAAAGTTTAAAAGTTTATTAAAGTCAAAGTTAAAACAAAAAAATAAATTTGCGATCATCACAACATTGATAAACTAACTAACAATCTTAATGATTCATAATTTAAAGGAGTTAGAAATAGTTAAAATGATAAGGTTTAAAAGTTTATTAAAGTCAAAGTTAAAACAAAAAAATAAATTTGCGATCATGACAACATTGATAAACTAACTAACAATCTTAATGATTCATAATTTAAAGGAGTTAGAAATAGTTAAAATGTTAAAGTTTAAAAGTTTATTAAAGTCAAAGTTAAAGCAAAAAAATAAATTTGCGATCATGACAACATTGATAAACTAACTAACAATCTTAATGATTCATAATTTAAAGGAGTTAGAAATAGTTAAAATGTTAAAGTTTAAAAGTTTATTAAAGTCAAAGTTAAAACAAAAAAAATAAATTTGCGATCATGACAACATTGATAAACTAACTAACAATCTTAATGATTCATAAATTTAAAGGAGTTAGAAATAGTTAAAATGTTAAAGTTTAAAAGTTTATTAAAGTCAAAGTTAAAACAAAAAATAAATTTGCGATCATGACAACATTGATAAACTAACTAACAATCTTAATGATTCATAAATTTAAAAGAAATAGTTAAAATGATAAAGTTTAAAAGTTTATTAAAGTCAAAGTTAAAACAAAAAAATAAATTTGCGATCATCACAACATTGATAAACTAACTAACAATCTTAATGATTCATAATTTAAAGGAGTTAGAAATAGTTAAAATGATAAGGTTTAAAAGTTTATTAAAGTCAAAGTTAAAACAAAAAAATAAATTTGCGATCATGACAACATTGATAAACTAACTAACAATCTTAATGATTCATAATTTAAAGGAGTTAGAAATAGTTAAAATGTTAAAGTTTAAAAGTTTATTAAAGTCAAAGTTAAAGCAAAAAAATAAATTTGCGATCATGACAACATTGATAAACTAACTAACAATCTTAATGATTCATAATTTAAAGGAGTTAGAAATAGTTAAAATGTTAAAGTTTAAAAGTTTATTAAAGTCAAAGTTAAAACAAAAAAAATAAATTTGCGATCATGACAACATTGATAAACTAACTAACAATCTTAATGATTCATAAATTTAAAGGAGTTAGAAATAGTTAAAATGTTAAAGTTTAAAAGTTTATTAAAGTCAAAGTTAAAACAAAAAATAAATTTGCGATCATGACAACATTGATAAACTAACTAACAATCTTAATGATTCATAATTTAAAGGAGTTAGAAATTGTTAAAATGTTAAAGTTTAAAAGTTTATTAAAGTCAAAGTTAAAGCAAAAAAATAAATTTGCGATCATGACAACATTGATAAACTAACTAACAATCTTAATGATTCATAAATTTAAAGGAGTTAGAAATAGTTAAAATGATAAAGTTTAAAAGTTTATTAAAGTCAAAGTTAAAACAAAAAATAAATTTGCGATCATGACAACATTGATAAACTAACTAACAATCTTAATGATTCATAATTTAAAGGAGTTAGAAATTGTTAAAATGATAAAGTTTAAAAGTTTATTAAAGTCAAAGTTAAAACAAAAAATAAATTTGCGATCATGACAACATTGATAAACTAACTAACAATCTTAATGATTCATAATTTAAAGGAGTTAGAAATAGTTAAAATGATAAAGTTTAAAAGTTTATTAAAGTCAAAGTTAAAACAAAAAATAAATTTGCGATCATGACAACATTGATAAACTAACTAACAATCTTAATGATTCATAAATTTAAAAGAAATAGTTGAAATGATAAAGTTTAAAAGTTTATTAAAGTCAAAGTTAAAACAAAAAAATAAATTTGCGATCATCACAACATTGATAAACTAACTAACAATCTTAATGATTCATAATTTAAAGGAGTTAGAAATAGTTAAAATGATAAGGTTTAAAAGTTTATTAAAGTCAAAGTTAAAACAAAAAAATAAATTTGCGATCATGACAACATTGATAAACTAACTAACAATCTTAATGATTCATAATTTAAAGGAGTTAGAAATAGTTAAAATGTTAAAGTTTAAAAGTTTATTAAAGTCAAAGTTAAAGCAAAAAAATAAATTTGCGATCATGACAACATTGATAAACTAACTAACAATCTTAATGATTCATAATTTAAAGGAGTTAGAAATAGTTAAAATGTTAAAGTTTAAAAGTTTATTAAAGTCAAAGTTAAAACAAAAAAAATAAATTTGCGATCATGACAACATTGATAAACTAACTAACAATCTTAATGATTCATAAATTTAAAGGAGTTAGAAATAGTTAAAATGTTAAAGTTTAAAAGTTTATTAAAGTCAAAGTTAAAACAAAAAATAAATTTGCGATCATGACAACATTGATAAACTAACTAACAATCTTAATGATTCATAATTTAAAGGAGTTAGAAATTGTTAAAATGTTAAAGTTTAAAAGTTTATTAAAGTCAAAGTTAAAGCAAAAAAATAAATTTGCGATCATGACAACATTGATAAACTAACTAACAATCTTAATGATTCATAAATTTAAAGGAGTTAGAAATAGTTAAAATGATAAAGTTTAAAAGTTTATTAAAGTCAAAGTTAAAACAAAAAATAAATTTGCGATCATGACAACATTGATAAACTAACTAACAATCTTAATGATTCATAAATTTAAAAGAAATAGTTGAAATGATAAAGTTTAAAAGTTTATTAAAGTCAAAGTTAAAACAAAAAAATAAATTTGCGATCATCACAACATTGATAAACTAACTAACAATCTTAATGATTCATAATTTAAAGGAGTTAGAAATAGTTAAAATGATAAGGTTTAAAAGTTTATTAAAGTCAAAGTTAAAACAAAAAAATAAATTTGCGATCATGACAACATTGATAAACTAACTAACAATCTTAATGATTCATAATTTAAAGGAGTTAGAAATAGTTAAAATGTTAAAGTTTAAAAGTTTATTAAAGTCAAAGTTAAAGCAAAAAAATAAATTTGCGATCATGACAACATTGATAAACTAACTAACAATCTTAATGATTCATAATTTAAAGGAGTTAGAAATAGTTAAAATGTTAAAGTTTAAAAGTTTATTAAAGTCAAAGTTAAAACAAAAAAAATAAATTTGCGATCATGACAACATTGATAAACTAACTAACAATCTTAATGATTCATAAATTTAAAGGAGTTAGAAATAGTTAAAATGTTAAAGTTTAAAAGTTTATTAAAGTCAAAGTTAAAACAAAAAATAAATTTGCGATCATGACAACATTGATAAACTAACTAACAATCTTAATGATTCATAATTTAAAGGAGTTAGAAATTGTTAAAATGATAAAGTTTAAAAGTTTATTAAAGTCAAAGTTAAAACAAAAAATAAATTTGCGATCATGACAACATTGATAAACTAACTAACAATCTTAATGATTCATAATTTAAAGGAGTTAGAAATAGTTAAAATGATAAAGTTTAAAAGTTTATTAAAGTCAAAGTTAAAACAAAAAATAAATTTGCGATCATGACAACATTGATAAACTAACTAACAATCTTAATGATTCATAATTTAAAGGAGTTAGAAATAGTTAAAATGATAAAGTTTAAAAGTTTATTAAAGTCAAAGTTAAAACAAAAAATAAATTTGCGATCATGACAACATTGATAAACTAACTAACAATCTTAATGATTCATAAATTTAAAGGAGTTAGAAATAGTTAAAATGATAAAGTTTAAAAGTTTATTAAAGTCAAAGTTAAAACAAAAAAATAAATTTGCGATCATCACAACATTGATAAACTAACTAACAATCTTAATGATTCATAATTTAAAGGAGTTAGAAATAGTTAAAATGATAAGGTTTAAAAGTTTATTAAAGTCAAAGTTAAAACAAAAAATAAATTTGCGATCATGACAACATTGATAAACTAACTAACAATCTTAATGATTCATAAATTTAAAGGAGTTAGAAATAGTTAAAATGATAAGGTTTAAAAGTTTATTAAAGTCAAAGTTAAAACAAAAAAATAAATTTGCGATCATGACAACATTGATAAACTAACTAACAATCTTAATGATTCATAATTTAAAGGAGTTAGAAATAGTTAAAATGATAAGGTTTAAAAGTTTATTAAAGTCAAAGTTAAAACAAAAAAATAAATTTGCGATCATGACAACATTGATAAACTAACTAACAATCTTAATGATTCATAATTTAAAGGAGTTAGAAATAGTTAAAATGTTAAAGTTTAAAAGTTTATTAAAGTCAAAGTTAAAACAAAAAAATAAATTTGCGATCATGACAACATTGATAAACTAACTAACAATCTTAATGATTCATAATTTAAAGGAGTTAGAAATAGTTAAAATGATAAGGTTTAAAAGTTTATTAAAGTCAAAGTTAAAACAAAAAAATAAATTTGCGATCATGACAACATTGATAAACTAACTAACAATCTTAATGATTCATAATTTAAAGGAGTTAGAAATAGCTAAAATGATAAGGTTTAAAAGTTTATTAAAGTCAAAGTTAAAACAAAAAAATAAATTTGCGATCATGACAACATTGATAAACTAACTAACAATCTTAATGATTCATAATTTAAAGGAGTTAGAAATAGTTAAAATGTTAAAGTTTAAAAGTTTATTAAAGTCAAAGTTAAAACAAAAAAATAAATTTGCGATCATCACAACATTGATAAACTAACTAACAATCTTAATGATTCATAATTTAAAGGAGTTAGAAATAGTTAAAATGATAAGGTTTAAAAGTTTATTAAAGTCAAAGTTAAAACAAAAAAATAAATTTGCGATCATGACAACATTGATAAACTAACTAACAATCTTAATGATTCATAATTTAAAGGAGTTAGAAATAGTTAAAATGTTAAAGTTTAAAAGTTTATTAAAGTCAAAGTTAAAACAAAAAAATAAATTTGCGATCATGACAACATTGATAAACTAACTAACAATCTTAATGATTCATAATTTAAAGGAGTTAGAAATAGTTAAAATGATAAAGTTTAAAAGTTTATTAAAGTCAAAGTTAAAACAAAAAATAAATTTGCGATCATGACAACATTGATAAACTAACTAACAATCTTAATGATTCATAATTTAAAGGAGTTAGAAATAGTTAAAATGATAAAGTTTAAAAGTTTATTAAAGTCAAAGTTAAAACAAAAAAATAAATTTGCGATCATCACAACATTGATAAACTAACTAACAATCTTAATGATTCATAATTTAAAGGAGTTAGAAATAGTTAAAATGATAAAGTTTAAAAGTTTATTAAAGTCAAAGTTAAAACAAAAAAATAAATTTGCGATCATGACAACATTGATAAACTAACTAACAATCTTAATGATTCATAATTTAAAGGAGTTAGAAATAGTTAAAATGTTAAAGTTTAAAAGTTTATTAAAGTCAAAGTTAAAACAAAAAAATAAATTTGCGATCATGACAACATTGATAAACTAACTAACAATCTTAATAATTCATAATTTAAAGGAGTTAGAAATAGTTAAAATGATAAAGTTTAAAAGTTTATTAAAGTCAAAGTTAAAACAAAAAAATAAATTTGCGATCATGACAACATTGATAAACTAACTAACAATCTTAATGATTCATAAATTTAAAGGAGTTAGAAATAGTTAAAATGTTAAAGTTTAAAAGTTTATTAAAGTCAAAGTTAAAACAAAAAATAAATTTGCGATCATGACAACATTGATAAACTAACTAACAATCTTAATGATTCATAAATTTAAAGGAGTTAGAAATAGTTAAAATGTTACAGTATAAAAGTTTATTAAAGTCAAAGTTAAAACAAAAAAATAAATTTGCGATCATGACAACATTGATAAACTGACTAACAATCTTAATGATTCATAATTTAAAGGAGTTAGAAATTGTTAAAATGTTAAAGTTTTAAAGTTTATTAAAGTCAAAGTTAAAACAAAAAAAAAAATTTGCGATCATGACAACATTGATAAACTAACTAACAATCTTAATGATTCATAATTTAAAGGAGTTAGAAATTGTTAAAATGTTAAAGTTTTAAAGTTTATTAAAGTCAAAGTTAAAACAAAAAAATAAATTTGCGATCATGACAACATTGATAAACTAACTAACAATCTTAATGATTCATAAATTTAAAGGAGTTAGAAATAGTTAAAATGTTAAAGTTTAAAAGTTTATTAAAGTCAAAGTTAAAACAAAAAAATAAATTTGCGATCATGACAACATTGATAAACTAACTAACAATCTTAATGATTCATAATTTAAAGGAGTTAGAAATAGTTAAAATGTTAAAGTTTAAAAGTTTATTAAAGTCAAAGTTAAAACAAAAAAATAAATTTGCGATCATGACAACATTGATAAACTAACTAACAATCTTAATGATTCATAATTTAAAGGAGTTAGAAATAGTTAAAATGATAAAGTTTATTAAAGTCAAAGTTAAAACAAAAAATAAATTTGCGATCATGACAACATTGATAAACTAACTAACAATCTTAATGATTCATAAATTTAAAGGAGTTAGAAATAGTTAAAATGTTAAAGTTTAAAAGTTTATTAAAGTCAAAGTTAAAACAAAAAAATAAATTTGCGATCATGACAACATTGATAAACTAACTAACAATCTTAATGATTCATAATTTAAAGGAGTTAGAAATAGTTAAAATGTTAAAGTTTAAAAGTTTATTAAAGTCAAAGTTAAAACAAAAAAATAAATTTGCGATCATGACAACATTGATAAACTAACTAACAATCTTAATGATTCATAATTTAAAGGAGTTAGAAATAGTTAAAATGATAAAGTTTAAAAGTTTATTAAAGTCAAAGTTAAAACAAAAAATAAATTTGCGATCATGACAACATTGATAAACTAACTAACAATCTTAATGATTCATGATTTAAAGGAGTTAGAAATAGTTAAAATGATAAAGTTTAAAAGTTTATTAAAGTCAAAGTTAAAACAAAAAATAACTTTGCGATCATGACAACATTGATAAACTAACTAACAATCTTAATGATTCATAAATTTAAAGGAGTTAGAAATAGTTAAAATGATAAAGTTTAAAAGTTTATTAAAGTCAAAGTTAAAACAAAAAATAAATTTGCGATCATGACAACATTGATAAACTAACTAACAATCTTAATGATTCATAATTTAAAGGAGTTAGAAATAGTTAAAATGATAAAGTTTAAAAGTTTATTAAAGTCAAAGTTAAAACAAAAAATAAATTTGCGATCATGACAACATTGATAAACTAACTAACAATCTTAATGATTCATAAATTTAAAGGAGTTAGAAATAGTTAAAATGATAAAGTTTAAAAGTTTATTAAAGTCAAAGTTAAAACAAAAAATAAATTTGCGATCATGACAACATTGATAAACTAACTAACAATCTTAATGATTCATAATTTAAAGGAGTTAGAAATAGTTAAAATGTTAAAGTTTAAAAGTTTATTAAAGTCAAAGTTAAAACAACAAAAATAAATTTGCGATCATGACAACATTGATAAACTAACTAACAATCTTAATGATTCATAATTTAAAGGAGTTAGAAATAGTTAAAATGATAAAGTTTAAAAGTTTATTAAAGTCAAAGTTAAAACAAAAAATAAATTTGCGATCATGACAACATTGATAAACTAACTAACAATCTTAATGATTCATAAATTTAAAGGAGTTAGAAATAGTTAAAATGTTAAAGTTTAAAAGTTTATTAAAGTCAAAGTTAAAACAAAAAAATAAATTTGCGATCATGACAACATTGATAAACTAACTAACAATCTTAATGATTCATAAATTTAAAGGAGTTAGAAATAGTTAAAATGATAAAGTTTAAAAGTTTATTAAAGTCAAAGTTAAAACAAAAAATAAATTTGCGATCATGACAACATTGATAAACTAACTAACAATCTTAATGATTCATAATTTAAAGGAGTTAGAAATAGTTAAAATGTTAAAGTTTAAAAGTTTATTAAAGTCAAAGTTAAAACAAAAAAATAAATTTGCGATCATGACAACATTGATAAACTAACTAACAATCTTAATGATTCATAATTTAAAGGAGTTAGAAATAGTTAAAATGTTAAAGTTTAAAAGTTTATTAAAGTCAAAGTTAAAACAAAAAAAATAAATTTGCGATCATGACAACATTGATAAACTAACTAACAATCTTAATGATTCATAAATTTAAAGGAGTTAGAAATAGTTAAAATGATAAAGTTTAAAAGTTTATTAAAGTCAAAGTTAAAACAAAAAATAAATTTGCGATCATGACAACATTGATAAACTAACTAACAATCTTAATGATTCATAAATTTAAAGGAGTTAGAAATAGTTAAAATGTTAAAGTTTAAAAGTTTATTAAAGTCAAAGTTAAAACAAAAAATAAATTTGCGATCATGACAACATTGATAAACTAACTAACAATCTTAATGATTCATAATTTAAAGGAGTTAGAAATAGTTAAAATGTTAAAGTTTAAAAGTTTATTAAAGTCAAAGTTAAAACAAAAAAAATAAATTTGCGATCATGACAACATTGATAAACTAACTAACAATCTTAATGATTCATAAATTTAAAGGAGTTAGAAATAGTTAAAATGATAAAGTTTAAAAGTTTATTAAAGTCAAAGTTAAAAAAAAAATTAAATTTGTGATCATGACAACATTGATAAACTAACTAACAATCTTAATGATTCATAATTTAAAGGAGTTAGAAATAGTTAAAATGATAAAGTTTAAAAGTTTATTAAAGTCAAAGTTAAAACAAAAAATAAATTTGCGATCATGACAACATTGATAAACTAACTAACAATCTTAATGATTCATAAATTTAAAGGAGTTAGAAATAGTTAAAATGTTAAAGTTTAAAAGTTTATTAAAGTCAAAGTTAAAACAAAAAAATAAATTTGCGATCATGACAACATTGATAAACTAACTAACAATCTTAATGATTCATAATTTAAAGGAGTTAGAAATAGTTAAAATGTTAAAGTTTAAAAGTTTATTAAAGTCAAAGTTAAAACAAAAAAATTAATTTGCGATCATGACAACATTGATAAACTAACTAACAATCTTAATGATTCATAATTTAAAGGAGTTAGAAATAGTTAAAATGATAAAGTTTAAAAGTTTATTAAAGTCAAAGTTAAAACAAAAAAATAAATTTGCGATCATGACAACATTGATAAACTAACTAACAATCTTAATGATTCATAATTTAAAGGAGTTAGAAATAGTTAAAATGTTAAAGTTTAAAAGTTTATTAAAGTCAAAGTTAAAACAACAAAAATAAATTTGCGATCATGACAACATTGATAAACTAACTAACAATCTTAATGATTCATAAATTTAAAGGAGTTAGAAATAGTTAAAATGATAAAGTTTAAAAGTTTATTAAAGTTAAAGTTAAAACAAAAAATAAATTTGCGATCATGACAACATTGATAAACTAACTAACAATCTTAATGATTCATAATTTAAAGGAGTTAGAAATAGTTAAAATGATAAAGTTTAAAAGTTTATTGAAGTCAAAGTTAAAACAACAAAAATAAATTTGCGATCATGACAACATTGATAAACTAACTAACAATCTTAATGATTCATAAATTTAAAGGAGTTAGAAATAGTTAAAATGATAAAGTTTAAAAGTTTATTAAAGTCAAAGTTAAAACAAAAAATAAATTTGCGATCATGACAACATTGATAAACTAACTAACAATCTTAATGATTCATAAATTTAAAGGAGTTAGAAATAGTTAAAATGATAAAGTTTAAAAGTTTATTAAAGTCAAAGTTAAAACAAAAAAATAAATTTGCGATCATGACAACATTGATAAACTAACTAACAATCTTAATGATTCATAATTTAAAGGAGTTAGAAATAGTTAAAATGTTAAAGTTTAAAAGTTTATTAAAGTCAAAGTTAAAACAAAAAATCATTATGAAGGAATTGTAATACAAATAAATTATTAGAATATCTGTATATTAAGATGAATCGTTTATATTCAAACAATATCATATGCAAATGTACGTATATGATAACGATTAATGAGCGACGTATTGTAACGCGAAACCAATGAACAATGATTAAATACTAAATTAATTATGGTTGAGGATAATAAAAAACATTTTTACCATTTGCAAAAACAAAACGTAAAAAAAAAAAAATTAGAACGCAAAAAAAATTAAAATTCGAACACGAATTTTGTTACCATTTACTACCATTTTGTTACCATTTTGCTACCATTTCGCTACCATTTATTTGCGCAAAGTTAAAGGTTTATTAAAAAGATAATGCGGAGCAAATAAACAATGAACAATTAAAATTTTAAAAATTGCGGGCCTTTCGCGGGCTTCTGTAGATGTCACTTTTAAAAGCTTATTTTATGTACATGGTTTGTAACTTGGTTCAATATACGGGGGCTTTGCCCTCGGGGTCCGCTTTGCGGGCCGGGGTCCGCGAATTATTTTTGTTTTTCACATGCGAAGGAAATTACAACAGCATAAAAGTTTATGTATGACAAAATTTCTAGTTTTAATGAAAATGAGTCGCATACAAATTTTAATTTTTGTTTTTGCGTTCTTCTAATTTTTACATTGATTTTTATAAATTATAGAATAATAGTGGTTTCGGGCCCGCGAAAGGCCCGCAATTTTTAAAATTTTAATTGTTCATTGTTTATTTGCTCCGCATTATCTTTTTAATAAACCTTTAACTTTGCGCAAATAAATGGTAGCGAAATGGTAGCAAAATGGTAACAAAATGGTAGTAAATGGTAACAAAATTCGTGTTCGAATTTTAATTTTTTTTGCGTTCTAATTTTTTTTTTTTTACGTTTTGTTTTTGCAAATGGTAAAAATGTTTTTTATTATCCTCAACCATAATTAATTTAGTATTTAATCATTGTTCATTGGTTTCGCGTTACAATACGTCGCTCATTAATCGTTATCATATACGTACATTTGCATATGATATTGTTTGAATATAAACGATTCATCTTAATATACAGATATTCTAATAATTTATTTGTATTACAATTCCTTCATAATGATTTTTTGTTTTAACTTTGACTTTAATAAACTTTTAAACTTTAACATTTTAACTATTTCTAACTCCTTTAAATTATGAATCATTAAGATTGTTAGTTAGTTTATCAATGTTGTCATGATCGCAAATTTATTTTTTTGTTTTAACTTTGACTTTAATAAACTTTTAAACTTTATCATTTTAACTATTTCTAACTCCTTTAAATTTATGAATCATTAAGATTGTTAGTTAGTTTATCAATGTTGTCATGATCGCAAATTTATTTTTGTTGTTTTAACTTTGACTTCAATAAACTTTTAAACTTTATCATTTTAACTATTTCTAACTCCTTTAAATTATGAATCATTAAGATTGTTAGTTAGTTTATCAATGTTGTCATGATCGCAAATTTATTTTTGTTGTTTTAACTTTGACTTCAATAAACTTTTAAACTTTATCATTTTAACTATTTCTAACTCCTTTAAATTATGAATCATTAAGATTGTTAGTTAGTTTATCAATGTTGTCATGATCGCAAATTTATTTTTTGTTTTAACTTTGATTTTAATAAACTTTTAAACTTTAACATTTTAACTATTTCTAACTCCTTTAAATTATGAATCATTAAGATTGTTAGTTAGTTTATCAATGTTGTCATGATCGCAAATTTATTTTTTTGTTTTAACTTTGACTTTAATAAACTTTTAAACTTTAACATTTTAACTATTTCTAACTCCTTTAAATTATGAATCATTAAGATTGTTAGTTAGTTTATCAATGTTGTCATGATCGCAAATTTATTTTTTGTTTTAACTTTGACTTTAATAAACTTTTAAACTTTAACATTTTAACTATTTCTAACTCCTTTAAATTATGAATCATTAAGATTGTTAGTTAGTTTATCAATGTTGTCATGATCGCAAATTTATTTTTTTGTTTTAACTTTGACTTTAATAAACTTTTAAACTTTAACATTTTAACTATTTCTAACTCCTTTAAATTATGAATCATTAAGATTGTTAGTTAGTTTATCAATGTTGTCATGATCACAAATTTTTTTTTTTTTTTAACTTAACTTAGACGAGGAGTTAGACCTTTAAATTATGAATCATTAAGATTGTTAGTTAGTTTATCAACGCTGTAAACAAACCAACTAACATTTATTATGTTCTAGATCATTCATTTTGATGAATATTATAGTGATCATAATCCGAGATATATTTCAGTTTAAATAAATCTTAAACATTATAAGGAAACAATATTTTGTATAAAACAATCCAAAAATTCATATACATACTTTCATTATTAATTCGTTCACTTACATAAAATGAGTCGCATTCAAATAGTGAATAGATTACATAAAGCACCAAGTAAAAATTTTATACGTAGACATGTTAAAATTATGAGTGTTGATAACTTACGGCAGGTAGATCTCGTGAAAATGATTCAAGAGAAAATGCTGGTTTTAAATTTGTATCTTCTACTGTAATCGATACTTTTTCTAAACCATCTTGACCTGAAACCATCCACTATTCAATTTTTTAGATCGTACAATAAATTAATTCATAGTGTATATATAAATACTGTTTAGACAGGAAATACTGAAAAATTAACAAGTATCAAATAACTATAGAAAATTTATATTTTTTAAAAAAGTATCACAAAATATAATTCATAATATAACTTACTAATCAAAATAACTTACTAACAAAGATCGCGTAAAATAAAGAAAATCAAATTCCACTACGAGAACAGGAAATGCAGAACTATATAAACCAAACTAACAAATTATATTTTACTATTAATAAGCTAAGCTCATAAGTAAATATATTGTGACCCATAAATAAAAAAAATTTTTAAAAACACTTGTTAAATATTTCGCAAAATTTAATAAAAAAACGTAAATAAGTATACCGCAAATAAAATAGAGTATATTTATTAATATCATTAGTGATCTTCCGTATAAGAATCAAAACACGTATTTTTTGCAATTTTATTTTTAAAAAAAAATAAAACGGTGTTATAAGGTAAATAAAAAAAGTTTATAAATATTAAATAATTCTTTATTAGAATAAATTCTTTGTCTAATTCTAGAATTTCATTTTATAAATTATACTGGATAATGGATTCAACAATAGTCCCAGTGGTCCAATTGAAAATGAAAACAATAAAAAAAAAGATTTTAGAATATATTCTATGGATAATTGATGAGCAAATATGGTTTTTAGCAGAAATGTATGAGCTCATCTACGCAAACTACAAAATAATCCATTAGATTATATAGATAGTATAGAATATCATTTTAATGAGTATACATCTCTAATGTTTTTTGAGACGACATGTAACATGCCCTACATTCAAGGATTTGAAGAAACGCACCCTGAATTTTTTGATTTCGAAAAATAAATTTTTATAAAAATTAAAATATAAAAAATCAATAAAAATATAATAAAACCTATTTTAGATGTACATTTTTTATAAGTCTCTGTAGAAAATATTACATCAGGTATAAAATTATTGTAATATATTTTAATGACATTCACCTAAATAAAGTATGATCATCTACACTAACTTGGGCTGCTGAATCCTGATGTATCTTACTTCTTTTTGCTAATTCATAATTGGATGGTTCTAGCTGTTGTGAATTATGAATATCGACAATAATAAATATGAGACAGTTACATCTCTTTTGGTGATAATCCATCTTTCGTTTATTCGTCTTTTCTGTTGGGTACTGATTTTCTTGGTGACGTTTTAAATGATCTTTCGATGAAAAAGTGGACATACATAATTCAAAGTTGCTTCCTAGGTTTTCCCAATGTGTTAATAATCTTACATCGGTTCTCTTTTCAACATTTTCGATTGTTTTACCAAAAACACTGTTATTTTTTAATTTATATAAATCTTTATCAAACGCATTTCGAGCTTTTGTACGAAGATCGGTATTCAAATCTATATATGATTTGAGCTATGGTTTTTGCCTAAACTTTAAAACTCTGTGTATTTTGGATAATATTAGACCATTATTAAGACATTTCTTTAAATTTGTTTGATGAATGATGTATTCTTTTTTAGGTTCTAGACTGGCAATTAATTTATTTTGCTTTAAACTTTTGTATGGTGGCCGTATATTTTCCATACAAAATGGTAAATCATTATGTTTTTTGTGTAAATGATCAGGATATTCTAAATTAACTTCTAGAATATAACCTGATTCTGATTCATTATCTGTTAAATGATTGATATTAAATTTAACAAGTTTTGCTGAATCAAGAAATCTGAAGTCAGCATACGGGAGTGATTGGCTCATAGCCCACCCAATATCAAGCATAAATAATCGTAAACCTAACAACACCTAATCTCAAAAATTCTCTAAACATGATTTGTTAAACCATTGTCTGTCTCGGGCTTTACAAAATATTTCATACAAAAATTTTGGTATGGATAGTATTTAATCATGAAATTGATAATTTCTATTTTACTTAGCTATAAATAACACATTTTATATTTCTTAAATATGTATATAACATATTTAATGTCTTGCAATTTTAAGTTAAAATATTAAACCGAAGGTAAATATTACCTAAGTGGTTTTAATAATTAAGAAAATTTCAATCAGAATCAAAAAAAAAAAAAAAATATAAAGTTTAACTGACCTTAGCAGTTTATTTACTATGATTTTTGTTATAAATACATATCGACGGTAATTCGATCAAAGGGCTCAAGCGACACAAATTCTGAAATTACGTTTTTAAATATTTATTTTTTCTCCGTTCTGTTCTCTTTCGATAACTCTAAACAGAAAAAAATAAACGCATTGTTTCCTTACATTTTTTCCAATGCAAACAAGTGACATAACTTAAAGAATCTAAAAAATTTGAAAATAAATATTTTCTTTTTAAATCTTAATTGGGATTAGTTTTAGTAAAATTAGTGTTTCAAAATACTGATTATACTTCATAACATATGAATATGATATACTATCAACAAAATATTAAGTCATGTATAATAATTATTGTGTTAGATTTTAATGACGTTCGCAATTTATTCTCCATGATTTTTGTTATATGTACATGTATGTATATGTAAATGATTTTATTTTTTATAAACGTGATATATCAGGTTAATACACTTCAATTCAAATATTTTTCTCTTACATGGACAGAAATTAATCATAATCAAATTTTTTCAACCATCATTGTAAACGGTCTAACAATATACATTATTCTAATGTATCATACAATAAATGCGTACCCTTTTGTAACTTTTAAATGGAAAATAATTTTATTTTCGCCAAATGTAGTTTAAAAGATGATATATGTACAGATAAAGTTGGTAAAATAAAAAAAAATTATGATCAAGATTTCAATGCCAAGGATAAATTATAAAATATTAATACATATAACGTACTATCCGATTTCAATTATGTAATTTTTTTTCTTATCTTCTTTTCTTACTTTATGCTGATTACATTTTACGGTTTTTATATATACGTATATTGAACTAGTTTTCTTTTTAAATGCCAAGGTTAAATTATAAAATATTATTATAACTTTGTACTATCCGATTTCAATTATGTGATAAAAATTATTCGTCCAAGTTACAAACCATATACATAATACAAATTTTGAAAGGTGGCATCTACAGCTAAAGTTAACAAAATAATAATAATTTACAGTTGAGTACCTGATTTTGAATAATTTTATATGGAGTTTTAGTTATCATGGTTGACAATAAAACTGTAAGAAATATGCACCATCTAACGAAAAACTATGTACATGTGAATAATTTTATTTTATGCGAATAAATTTTATTTTTTATGAAACGCGATATATCAGGTTAATACACTTCCATTCAAATATTTTTCTCTTACATAGACAGAAATTAATTATAATCAATATTTTTTACTTTATTACAGTTGAGTACCTAAAAAATAAACTTTCAAAGACAGTTGAATACATGATTTTGGATAAATTCATATAGAGTTTTAGTTATCGTGATTGATAATAAAACTGTGATCGTGTACTGATATCTAACAAAAACTTGGGTAGTAAGAAAAAGTTAGTTGTGAGCTTTAAGTTCATAAATGCGCTGCCATCTAACGAAAAATTTTAAAAGCAATGTGCTCCATCTAAGGAAAAGTTAAGTAATAATAAAAAGTACAAAGCTTAAAGTTTATGACTGTGCTGCCATCTAACAAAATGTCTTAAAAAATATATATATCGTCGCCTCAGTATTATCTTATCGTAGGTGCCACGGTATGACAAGATAATACTGAGGCGACGATATGTAATTTTCGGGTGGCCTGAAACCATCCACCCAATTTCGGGTGGCCTGAAACCATCCATTTTACACTACTTATTTGAATAGATATGATCATTTTTAAAAATAAAACCAAAAAAATCCAAAAGCAAAAAGAATAGATTAATCAAGTGTTGTTTCATTTGCCAATCGGCCGGTATAAAATCACAAGTGACTTTTACCGGATAAATTCGTTATTGAATGAGTAGAATTGTTACATGCTCCTATGTTCGGCTAACACGAATCGTGTCTTGTGGATAGATCCAAGCAGAAATTTGGGTGGTTCATTGCCGACATATATTATGTGAAGCACAACAAAAAATTCGTGTCTTCATTCTTAATTATTACACAAATGTCCACTTTATTTACAAACACCACACCACCACAATAATTTATAACACTATGTTAATTCATTTTTGCTTTATATTTATTGAAACAAAATATCAATTAAGAAAATGTTTAAGAAAACAAAACAAGGGTAATTTTTGTGTGGCTTAGTGTGTGTTGAGCACATAGGAAAATTATTCTTCAATAAAAAGATAATATTTAAAAAAAACTCACCCGCAAAGCGCCCAATAAGTACTTGTTGGTCTTCTTTATGGCTGGAACTGTACTCTGAAACAAAAATTTTAATTTTTTACTTTACCCACTCACCACTGCGCCACAAAACAGATTTAATTGAAAGTAATGTAAATATTACCAAAAAGAAAAAATAACTAAAATTAACATAATTATTATTTAAATCCAAGAAAACTATTTGTTACGGCCACCGTAATGGTGATGATCTGAAATACACAATTGAACGTTATAATGTACAATTTTGTATTTATTTAAGAATGTCATCTAGTTTTTAATATTTGAAATTACTTAAAGTTGTCTTGGCTTAATGCCATCTAATTTGTATTAGTTGTATTAAACTTAAATTGTCTTGAATTAACGCCATCTATGTAATAGTAATTAAACTTGTTAATTTGTATCTTCACTTACGTTACTGCCATCTATATTGAATTAGTATCAAGCATTTTGTATAAAACTTAATCATGCATTCTCCGCATAGAGCGCACTTATTTTGTATATAAAGAGACGTCAAATAATGAATCGTGTCACAAATAATCAGCAATTTGGAAGAAATACATAAATTAAAATTTGAAAAAGAAAATTTGTTGAGTTTAACTGAAATCGGCGGGAAATTGGTTAGCACAGTGCGTGTTCAAGGTGCCAAAAACGCGGGATAATTGGGGTACCAAAGGAAATTCAGTCTAATAAAAAGCAACGTTGTACAAATAAATTATTGAGGGAAAAGGTAACACAAATTTAAAAGAATCGGAGGAAATTTAGTGTGGCTATACGGAAAACCAGGTAAAGTAGTATACCGAAACTCTTTTTGATAAAAGCAGATAGCAATCAGGTTATATATTGTCGTGTAAGGTAAGACAAACAACGGTAGTGAGAATTTTTGTGTGTTAGCAAAATGGGTGTGGTGCAAAGTAGTGAAACGGGTTTTTTTTATGATCATGACATGGTAAAACAAGAATCTAATGGTGCGTAAAATGGAATAACGGGATAATTATGGGCGTGTGGTGTCACATTTGATCAGGAAAATTGTGTTGCGTTAAATACGGTATACATAGTTTTTTGTCAGAGATTTTTTGACATAACATGATTGAACAAGAAAATACGTGTAAATGAAAAAACGTAATGATGGAATTTTAAATAATGTGAAATTTGTGTGTCATAAAGCAAAGTTGTGGGAATCGACGTGGAAATAGTGTTTTTAGTACCAAAAATTGATTAAATGATATAGTGGATAATTAGGTTGGTAAGATGGTGGCCATCACATGTGAGGATCATGATAGTAGAGTGATTGTGCATCAACGTGATCAGGGATTGAACGTGAATCCTTGATTACTTATAGCGCTGCATTGTGTCATTGGTTGATAAAGAATGAATCTTTTGATATCAAGACATGTGTCTGATCATTCTACTACATTGATTTTAATTTTGATGGGAAAGTTAAAGAATAAAAATAAATTGTATTATTGGTAGTAGTAACGGGATGGCCGTGCTGTAGATTGGTTTACTCAAGATTATACTATTGGTATTAGTGTCGGAATAACTGCACTGGGAATAGAATAAAACTAAATTGTATTATTGGTAGCAGTAACGGGATGGCCGTGCTGTGGAATTGGTATACTCAAGGTTATATGGTTGGTATCAGTGTCGGGATAACCGCTCTGAGACTTGAACAAAATTGATAATATTTTTGGTAACAATAGCGGGATGGCCGTGTTGTAAAATTATTATACAAATGGTACCAGTGTCAGGATAACTGCACTGAGGGTAGAATTTGCATAAATACAGAGATGTATAGTATCAGCAACGGGATGGCCGTACTGATGGTTGGGCTGAGTTTACAGAATTAAGTTCTGGCTAAAAAATTGTATATGATGGAATGAAGGATTAGTGAAAATTGTATAACTAACTTTGTATAGTAAATTTTTATTATTTTAGCAGTAGAGACAGAATGGCCGATGGTAACATGGAGGAATTGGTGGAGGCAAAGATACAGGAGTTAAACGAAATCATCAAGTTCATAGATAACTACGAACGAGCAAACTCTAGGGATGAGATTAGGGCGATAGATGAAGAAATAAACATAACTGATAGTGAGATACGACCGTGGGTAGAAAAAGTGCAAGGCCAGGACGAAGGGAGAGAAGGAATTCGAACGTATAAATTGCTATGGGCGGAGGCATAGGCATTCGAAAAGCTGGAAATGAGATTCGGAGAGTTGGAAGGAGAGGAAAAAAGGAGCCACGTTGTATTGGGGAATGGTATGGGTGATGAAGGAAAAGGTTGAAATTGGAGAAGAGGAAGGAGTTATTGTTTTAATATGATTTTTATAATGAAATAAAGCTATTTTTTTCCTAGGGATTAAATAATTTAGTTTTTGTTTGAAGGGGACTGGTTAGGAAGGATGAGTTAAAGAAGGACAAAATGATCCAATAAATCGGGGGGGGGGGGGGGTCACAAGAAGGTGAAGATAAAAGCTCTAACAGAATTGTCGGAATTTTAATTTTAGGAGATTGCGAAATGGAAGAAGATAATCAGTTAGAGTTTGAAAGCGAAGAGATTGTGATGCTTGATGAAGATGAGGTATCAGATGACAGACCAAGTCCAAATCAAATGGAAGGAGAAAAATTGTACGTCCTTTGGGAGCAACGGATTGACTCATTAAACCGATTTTATAATGAATCAGTGGTTGAGGATTATTTTGGGACACTAACTGAATCAGAGTTGCGTATGCATCAAGAGAGGTTGCGACGATAGTTGCGTATGCGTCAAGAGAGGTTGCGACGACATTTCGAATTATTTGAGGATGACGTTACAGTGTATCGTCAGTGTAACATGTTGGCCACGAGTTAGGTATACGATGATATGGAGAATCGGTTTATGTCCTCAATGGTTAAGATACAGGACAAATTAAATGTGCAGTGTGGGAATGGGACAAGTTGTAGAGCATCAACATTAGTTGATGGTGAAAATCGTCAGACAACTATTATAAAGAAGTTCACAATAAAAACTATGATTCGGTTACTAAACTCTTGTATCTACAAGAGGCTTGTGAAGGGAACGCAGCCATAACGTTGGGCCCGTGGCAACCCACAGGTGGTAATTATAAGGCGGCATGGGAGGTTTTAATGAAGACGTACGACAACGACTACCACTTAATTCATTGTATCCTGGGTAGGATGTATGCAATTAAAAGGCAACAACGAGAGAGTCATGATTCCTTACGGTCAGTATTGGATGCTTTGAATAGTGGAGCACGTCAATTGGATAATATAGAGTCTCAGGCTCATTTGTGGGAACAATTTTGGATTCATTATGCCAAGCAGCGTCTTAATAAATATACATTAGATTCGTGGGAGCAACGTCATAGTCGTGATGAAATAGCAAATTTACCCACTCTTGAAGAATTTAAGCAGTTTTTGGAGATCAAGGCTAAGGGTCGCTTTGAGTTTGAAGCGAATGAGTAGATTGGGTCAGATGGTCGACGCTATAATAAGCCTAGGGAGGAGCAAAGAGATAATCAGGACAATCGTTACAAACCATATAATCGACTCAATCGGTCATCTCAATACAACCAGCTGCATTATAACTCAGAAAACTACAGAAATAACCACGCATCAGCTCAGGAGAAGGGTGGGCCAACAGGGGTTGTTGAATCCTCACGTTGTATTATGCAAAGTTGTACGTCAAGACACGAGATTGAGAAATGCGATATGTTTAGAAACTTAAATCTACAAGACCGAAAGGCATTTGTGTATCTACGTAAGTTATGCTTATGTTGTTTGAGACCCGATCATGCCACAACAGAATACCGAAGAAATGGTTGTACATATTGCCCCAAGACCCTAAGGAAACATCACTTTCAATTATGCTTTAAGGCCAAACATAATGACAAAGCTGTCGATGCACCTGGGTCAGTATCTCAAAGAAATTCCCAATAGCAATTAAAGAGATGGAGGGCCCTGGAACAACCGATTCGATCAGTATACCAAGTTGTCGATTTATCGCCAAGAGCAATTTTAACGACAGCTTGTTTTCGGTTGAAATTTCACGGAAGTTGAGAGTAATCTGTGATTCGGGAGCTCAAAACAACGTAGTCGCTAATGAGGTCATACAGGAATTTAAATTAAGTAGATCAGCAGCCCCAACCAGCATTAGGGGGATTGATGGTAAGTTAGCTAGGACAAGAGGTGAGATACAGCTGGAATTATGGCACAACTGTCACGATCGGTTGGGCATAAGAGCAACGTTTGTGGTATTGTTGGACTCTATTCCAGAACATCCCCAAAGATCATTTCAACCTGAGCAATTTTGTAACATTGAGGCAAAGGATTTGGCGGATCCACAGTATTTATAAGCAGGGACGGATAGATGCAATAATTGGTGTGGGGTTATTGGCAAGCCATATCAACGAAGGTATAAGCCGAAATGCAGCTGGGTTATTGGCCCAAAATATATCGTTTGGATGGGTTGTTTCGGGGGAAGGTTTATTACAAGATATTGAAGAACATTTGTGTACAATAGGGATAACGATTAAGGACGAACTTCGATTCCTGGTTCAACAATTGTGGGAAATAGACGAGATGCATTGTTATCAGCCGAAGACCAATTTTTTGAGGACAATTCAAAAGCACAGTTGTTAAAACGGGCAATCGATATAGTGTTACTATAGTAATGAAGCCTGATGTGGAATTAGGAGAATCGAGAGCTGTGGCATTACGTCGACTCTACTGTCAGGAGAATAAGTTTAAACGTGACCCGGAGTATAGGAGTAAATATATTGAATTCATGACGGAATATGAGAACTTAGGTCATATGCATAACGGACGACAGCATTAAATCAAGGAGATTTACATAATTACATCCCGCACCACGCTGTTTCGATGAAGCGCAAATTCAGGGTTATTTTTGACGGTTCAGCAAAAACTACCAATGGGAAATCACACAACGATGGCCACGCCTTCAGAGGGACTTACTGGATATAGCTATGAAATTTCGCACCGGAAAAATAGCATTAACGGCGGATATCTGTAAAATGTTCCGCCAGGTAGAGATTCAGCGAATTCATTGGGATCTGCAAACAATTTTGTGGAGAGCAAACTCAGATGAGCCAATTCGTGACTATTGGTTAACAGTGGTAACTTATGGGTTGGCGTCTTCTCCATACCTGGCAGTTAAAGCGTTAAATCAATGTGCTATCGACGGTGCCGCTGAGATGCCCACTGCATCTCAAGTAACCCAAAGCGACTTTTATATGGACGATATGTTAACGTCAGTTGAGTCAGAATCCCAAGCAATCAAGTTAAAGGCGGAAGTTATTAAACTACTTAGGCAAGGTGGGTTCGAGTTGGATAAATGGAGGTCAAACTGTTTAGAAATTATGGGAAGTGAATTAACAGCGAAGGTGGTAGAGTTGCAAAATAATACTAGTATCCTTGGTATTATGTGGGATTTTGTCAATGATCAACTTCAATTTAATGTGCAGAATCGTAATCAACCTGATGTCATCAATAAACAGTTTATCACCGGAGAAGCGGCGAGGATATTTGATCCACAAGGATGGGTATCTCCAGTTACAATAAGAGCGAAGTTGTTTATTTAGTGGTTGTGGCGACTGGGCAGTAATTAGGATGAACCGTTGTCGTTATCCATACAACAAGAATGGAAGGATTTTTATCATGAATTAAGACTAATTAATGAATTACGGATTCCACGATGGTCAGATACATCAAGAAACCAGAAAACTCAAATTTATGTATTTTCTGATGCATCAAATAAGGCGTATGAAGTAGCGGTTTATGTACGAGTGTGTATTAACAAGCAGTGGAGTGGCAGGTTATTGTGTTCAAGAGGTTGGGTAGCTCCTATAAAATTAGTGACAATACCGAGATTGGAGCTATGTGTGGTTGAGCTAAGTTGTAAATTAATTCGGAAGATAAAGGAGATAACAATGTTTGGGGGAGCGCCAATCTATATTTGGACTGATTCAGAAATAGTGTTACATTGGTTGAAAGAGCCTATTAATGAATTGAAACCATTTGTGGCAAATCGAGTTGATCGGATACTCAAGAAATCAGCATTAGATCAATTTCGTTATGTCAAATCGGAACAAAACCCTGCCGATATAATATCTCGTGGGATAAAAGTGGAAAATCTGTTAAGAAACGAGCTATGGTGGAGAGGACCAGCTATGCTGAGAGAGATTAATGAGGAGTGGCCATATTGGACTCTGAGCAACAAAGAGATTAATATCCAGATTGAGACGGAATGTAAAGAACCACCAGTGAGATTAGACAGTGTCTGGCTGACGACGGTCGAACATGGCGATCAAGAAATTGAATTATTGGAAAAAAGGTAATCATATGAATCGTTCGTAATAGCAGGCTTAACAATAACATAGTGAAGGCAAATAATCGATTAAATCAGGAACTGCCAGCTCTGGGAGCAGCAACATTGAAGGTGTTACAAGAAGCAAGGTAGTAGGTTCTGCGCCACGACTGACGCCGAATATAAAGCGCTACTTAGTAAGGCTGGAATATCCAAGACTAGCCGATTGTGGATGTTGACTCCATGGATGGACAAGCAGGGATTACTGAGGATTACTGGAAGATTGGACAACGGACAGTTACCGTTGGCACAGCGGAAGCCAATTATTTTAGATCACAAAGGTACTTTAGTTAGAAGAATAGTCGAAAGGCGCATAGAGATTTATGTCATGAGGGAGTGCAACTTTGTACGCAATATTTGAGAAATAAGTATTGGATTTTTCGATGTATAGCTTTATTATGCAGCACAGTATATCAGTGTGTGACGTGCTGCAGACAATGGAGAAAGGCAAATTAGTACGACCGATCAATCAATTATGTTTGCTACCGATGGAGAAAGTAGCAATCACATCTGATGCTGGTTTTCCTTAGGGGTTTTTAATGGAAGTTTTCCTAAGGTTTTCCCAGTATCCTAGAGCAAATGCTGGATGTTGATTATGAAAATATGAAAATTTGTATAAGAAAAGAGCATGTTGTACCGCCTAGTTGTATTGGAATTAGCTAAAGGAATTATTCGACATGGTAACGGGAACCACTATGACGTCATCTTGTTCGTCTAGCCGGCCAGGATGTTATGGCCACCGTAATGGTGATCATCTGAAATACACAATTGAACGTTATAATGTACAATTTTGTATTTATTTAAGAATGTCATCTAGTTTTTAATATTTGAAATTACTTAAAGTTGTCTTGGCTTAATGCCATCTAATTTGTATTAGTTATATTAAACTTAAATTGCCTTGAATTAACGCCATCTATGTAATAGTAATTAAACTTGTTAATTTGTATTTTCACTTACGTTACTGCCATCTATATTGAATTAGTATTAAGTATTTTGTATAAAACTTACTCATGCATTCTCCGCATAGAGCGCACTTATTTTGTATATAAAGAGACGTCAAATAATGAATCGTGTCACAAATAATCAGCAATTTGGAAGAAATACATAAATTAAAATTTGAAAAAGAAAATTTGTTGAGTTTAACTGAAATCGGCGGGAAATTGGTTAGCACAGTGCGTGTTCACTATTTTTTTTTTAATTAAAAAACTATAACTAATTATTAACACTAAAGAAATTTAATTGCGTAATTATTTGCAGCTCTCATGTATTTTGTGGGTATTAATAGCTACAGCTATTAACTGATGTCAGTAGTTGGTTTGTGCCGGTTCTAAAAACAGCCGAAACTTTGGGATGTACTAAAAAACAGCCGAAACTTTGGGATGTACTAAAAAACAGCCGAAACTTTAGGCTGTACTAAAAAAGTAATCTATTCTATTGTCTGCTAGATGGCAGCACAAACAGAGTAGTTAGCAAATACACAAACCAAAAAAATCAAAGAACTAAAAAGTAAAAATCTATGGTAAAAAACAGCCAAAACTTTCGGCTGAACTAAGTAGTACTAAAAAAGTCATCTATTCTATTGTCCGCTAGATGGCAGCACAAACAGAGTAGTTAGCAAATACACAAACCAAAAAATCAAAGAACTAAAAAGTAAAAATCTATGGTAAAAAACAGCCAAAACTTTCGGCTGAACTAAGTAGTACTAAAAAAGTAATCTATTCTATTGTCCGCTAGATGGCAGCACAAACAGAGTAGTTAGCAAATACACAAACCAAAAAAAATCAAAGAACTAAAAAGTAAAAATCTATGGTAAAAAACAGCCAAAACTTTCAGCTGAACTAAAAATATATATCATTCTATTGTCCGTCCGTTGATGGTATATCAAACAGAGCATTTAACAAATATACAAACCAAGCAAATTCACAAACCACAATGATAGTATTATATAGTCTGCTGGATGGCAGCACAACCATAGTATTCTACGGATGGTATAAATTTACTAAATTCACAAACCACAAGCATAGCATCTACATTTAGTTTGTTATTCGTACTAATAAAATTTGCTACTGCTTAACGTTTTATTAACTCAGTGAAGAAACATTTTGTTTTTTTTTTTTTTATTAAGTATTTAATTCTATAAATATATTAAGATATGTAACTAAAGTTTAATTGTATAATGATACCTGTAACTGATAACAACAACAACAACAATCTTGATTTTATTAATAATATTTCACGATATCTAAATTATACTACATTAGTTTATCAATGTAGATTAAGGAATATTATACCAGATAACATTATAGAAGAAATCGATATGGATTACATTAACACAGATAATAAAGTGCGTGCTTTATTATATAAAATAATTCAAATGAAAAAAGGAAGAGAGTTGTCAAATGTTTTATTTTATATTATAGATAAATTATTAAATACAATACAATGTATACCTTTAAATTGAAAAAAAAAAATAAAAAAAAAATAAAAAAAAACTATAAATATGACTTCTTTATTTGATTAACAATATTTATTGAAAAATGATACGAACTCCATTTACAATGATGATATCCGGACCATCAGGGTGTGGAAAAACTACATTTGTTCTCAACTTACTTAATACCCTAGAGAAATTTAAGAAAGTTCTATGGTGTAATGCTGAAATAAATGCAATACCGAACAATGTTTACAATTATAGTAATATTGAAGTTTTAAAAGATATTCCAGACAATTTTGATAATATACCATTTAATACCCTAATTATTTTAGATGATTTAATGTTAGAAGCTTATAACAAAAACGTTTGTGAGTTGTTTACTAAAGGTTCTCATCATAGAAATTTATCAGTTATTTTAACAACTCAAAACGTTTTTCATCAAGGGAAACATGCACGTGATATTTCGTTAAACTGTAAATATTTAGTTTTTTTTAAGAATCCGAGAGATAAGTCTCAAATTGTACCATTAGCTAGGCAAATTTATCCAGAAAATTCTAGTGAATTAATTAAGGTATATAAGGAAGTGACTGAAAAGCCATTCAGTTATTTGTTATTTGATTTAACTCAAACTGGAAGTGAACTGACACGATTTCGAACAGATATTTTTAACAAAGACTATTTGGTTTGTTATATACCAAAATCTGTTTTAGGAAATAGAAAAATTTGCAACGAATATGAAAAAATTAATGGTGAACAAGCATTTTCTACACATATTGAAAAATGCTAACCCTCAATTACGTAAAAATATATTAAAAAATTCAAAACCTGAATTAATAAAAGCATTGTGTGAAATATGTATGAATACCTTAAATGGAAATATGAAGATTTCAAAATCGATTAAATCACGATTAAAAAAGTATAAAAAGACTTTACGTAATTTATCATCATCAAAAGTAAAGTTGTCACGAAAGCGAAAAATACTTATTCAAAAGGGTGGTTTTCTACCAGTTTTATTAGGTTCATTATTAGCAGGTGCTGTTGGAAAACTAGTTGAACATTTTACACAATGAATAGAAATCAAGCGCTTTTACAAAAAATGATTTTAATATCTCCAGATTTATTTAAAAAATGGAAACAAATGTTAATCGATGAAGAACAGCTATCAGAGATAGATCGTAAATTAAAAAATATTATTTCAAATAAATCAATGAATGAAACAGATAAATGGTATAACTATCGTCAAGTGATACTTCAAAATCCTCATAAATTTAGATGTTGGCAAAATAAGAATATACAAAAATCTATTGGTACTCAGAGTATCATTATTGGATAATGTTGTTTTAGGTACTTTACCAAACCTTTTAATTTTTGCAATGGTTGATAATTCATCATATATTGGAAAACGAAGTAGTAACCCATACACTTTCAATCATTATAAGTTATCCAGCTTCAATTTGGTCAGGAATGGTGTTCAAGTACCGAATCAACCGATTGAATTAAACTATACTAAACCAAATGCCTACATTAGCACACGTGCATACTCTACATTATTTAATGGAACTGGTATTAATCATTTCGATAAAGGGCATCAGATTACAAAAAAATTATTTGATAAAGGATGTTTCATGCTTGCTTTTGATTTAACGGCAGATCAATCAGCTAATTCTTTATGTGAGAATCTTTTAAACGATGGTAATATTAGAATAGAAGGGCGGTTTTCTGAATCATTACCTTCTTCAATAACATGTCTTGTATATTCTGAGTTTAATGCAATTATGGAAATTAATAAAAACCGTAATGTTTTCACAAATTTTTAAGGTAGACTATAAATAGAGATTACAGATATCAATTCCATACATATTAAAATGTATAATTTTGAAATATTGAGTGCTTTAGAATCGAATAAATGTATAAATAAGTATTATGTGTACCGAATGAAATTTGTGATTTGTACATGAAGAATTAAAACTAAACGACAATATATAATCATTATTTTTCTGTACTTGTTCTATTGCACATATTGTACAGTTTTTAAATAATCGTATTCATTCAAACTTTTTGTTCATTTTACGGCGAACATTCACCTTTTCATAATCCCATTTATTATGTATGGATGTGATCTTAAGCCGCATTGGCAAACTGCTTGCCAAACCATATGTTTTTTTGCCAAATTTTTCAACAGCTATGGTAGTAATTGCTCCGTCCAGTTCTTTACCTTTCTTTTTGATGTAATATTGGGGACCTGGAAGTGTCGAGAAATCCATTTTGACGTAGGTCTCGTCGTTCATTACGAAACAAGAATCTTTTCTTTCGTTCAACCGTTTGTTGTGTTTCTTTGCTCGATCGATCCCTCTATTAAATAGTTCAACACTTCTTTTGGGGATTTTTGACTTCTTGTATGTCCGTAGATTATTTCTGGTTTTAGCTCGTTCCACAATCGATTTGGTTGTTTTGGTTTTTCTGGCCAAATCTCGCACAGACATCGAGGGATGTTTCGAAATGACTCTTACAATTTTCTGATCCAACATTTTATTTGGAGCACCTGATTTTTGTCCGGATCCGGGCTTGCGTGATACAGAAAGATTGATTTGACATTTTTTTTTACATTTGTTACCGTATTATTGGAAACACCGGTCAATTTACCAATTTTTTTATTGGTATACTCGGGATGATCATTGCACAATCTAATTATTAAATCACATTTTTCTCCTTATGATGCGTCCATTTCGAAACAAATAAAACAAATGCCCAATTTGACGTTTATTCGTTTTTTTAAATTGTTTTTCTACAAAATAACGGTACCAGTTTTTTTCTTTTGCGTAGTAACCTATGAGATAATATAAAATTGGGAATCACAAATTTCATTCGGTACACATAATATATGTATGGTGTTTATCCTCTGGATCAAATACCACATCAAATAAAATCAAAACCCATCTTTTTTGTAATAAACACACATAAGGCAAAGTATAAAGGAGAACATTGGGTTGCGATTTACATTCCCATTAAAGGGTACGCAATATATTTTGATTCATACGGATTTCCTCCACGTCATACTGAAATTAAAACTTTCTTAAAAAATAATTGTAAGAAATACATATACAATAAACGTCAACTACAAAGTAGTATTAGTACAGTATGTGGTGAATTTTGCTGTATGTTTTTATTATACCAATGTCGAAAGAAGAATTTAAAATCATTTTATACCCGATTTGGAACTAAAAGTTTAATATCTAATGATATTAAAATTAAAAAATCATTTACATCGTCTTACAAATTATATAATGTATATAAATATTATAAAACATGTTCTAAGTATCAAAAATGCAAAAGTCAAAATTAGTTTTACTTTAGCCTTTGAAAGATGAAGAACAAAATACCAGATTTGTTACTTTCATATACATATTTTCTTGATAATTCAGAAAAAAGTTTAATTAGTGTTGGTTACGATTCAAATCTATTGTTACCTACTATAATTTTAATAAACAAAACCAGCAGCTTCAAAATAATAGATTTTTCAACATTTATGAAAATATATAAATTACGTGAAGAAATAAATAAATACATGAATGATAATGAGTTAGGGATCATTAAAACTAATGAGTTTATTTTATCGAAAAACAAACAAGGAGTGATAACTATTCAAGATTGTAATATGAAAATTACTTTAAAGGAAAAAGAATGGAGTCGATTATATAAATTAATACCATTCATATCAGCAGTGATAAATTATCAACATCGAACTGCTTATCTTGTCACAGATTATTATGAATCTTACTTAAAACAGTGTGTGGATAAGAAGATTTTACAGCTTGATCAACCTCTGATGTTACCATATGAAATAGAATTAAATACAAGTACTATTAACTATTCAAGACTATTTTATGAACTTCCTATTTTTTGTGAAACTAAATTATTTAATGATTATTTTAAAGAGATTCTTCATGAATCTATAAATACTTGTGTCAATTAATTTATAAAGTCAGTCGTTAATTAAATCTTCAACAAAATGTATCCAGATTATTCAGATATCGAAACTCAGTTCAATATGAGTTCAGCTCAGCATATGTTACATAAAAATCGAATGGCTTCATACAAGAAGAAATGGCCTCAATCATTAAAATATCTAGCTGAGTCATTATGTGATGCAGGATTTTACTACACACAGCGAGGTGATGAGGTACAATGCTTTTGCTGTGGAGGAACATTAAAAAACTGGAATGATTCCGAACAACCGTGGGAACAACATGCTATATGGTTTCCAAAATGTGACTATCTGAATATGGTGAAGGGATTAGAGTATATTAATTTCATTAAAGAAAAAATTGTTGTTAAAGTATAATTAACTAAAACTATGTAATAAATAAAACAAAATAAAATATCAGTATATTACTAAACACGTACAAACATGTTTTTTTATTTTTTTGTATGATCAATCTTGAACCGTAAACAGTCAATTAGCTTTAATATTTATTTCAAAACTAAAGAAAGACAAGAAATGCTTATATATAGACTTTGAAATATATATATAATTTTCATTATTAAATCAATAACGCAATGAGTCGTATTCAAATTGTAGATGAATTACATAAGCCAGCACGTAAACATTTTACTCGACGTCAAGTTAAAATTTTAGGAATCGATGACTTATGGCAGGCAGATCTTGTGGAAATGATTCCATACGCAAAAGAAAATGCCTACTTTAAATATCTTCTAACCGTAATCGATACATTCTCTAAATTTGCTTGGGTTATACCTGTAAAGAATAAAACATCACAGGTAATTATAAATGAAATGACTAAAATTTTCCGTCATAGTAAAAGAATACCGAGAAACCTTCAAACAGATATGGGAACTGAATTCTACAATAAACATTTTAATCATCTAATGAAACAATACAATATCAATCATTATTCTACATTCAGTCACATAAAAGCAGGTATAGTAGAAAGATTTAATCGAACACTAAAAGAACAGATGTGGAAGATGTTTAGCCTTCAGGGATCTTATAAATGGTTAAATATTCTAGAAAAGTTAGTAGAGAAATACAATAACAAAAAACATCGAACAATTAAATTAGCTCCAGTAGCGGTTACTAAGGCAAATGAGAAAGAAATATTAAAACGAGTATATATGCCGATATCTAAATTAATATATAAAAACAAATTTCATGTGGGCGATTTCGTTCGAGTTAGCAAATTTAAAACAGTTTTTGAAAAAGGATATACTCCAAACTGGTCTACTGAAATATTTAAAATCTTAAACATTAATCATAAATTTCCTATAACATATTTACTAGAGGATTATCAAGGAAATCCAATAGCTGGTCGGTTTTATGAACAAGAACTGCAAAAGACCAATCATCCGAATACTTACCTTGTAGAGAAAATCTTGAAAAGGAAAGCTGATAGAATTTACGTTAAATGGTTAGGTTTTACTTCATCACACAACTCATGGATTAATAAAAACGATTTACTTTAAATACTTTTATTTATTTATACAATATACATTATTTTATAAACTAAGCTCAATAATAATAATAATATAAACAATTGATGTACTTATAAGATTAAATAAAAAAAAATTAAACTATATTACAGATTAAAAATAATTTTAGTTTACTATATTACATGATATTTTTCAATATCCTTATGTCCCCAGGGTAATGTTTCAAATGTGTTAGGAATAATAAATCTTTTATCATCAGAATTATCTAAACATAGTTTATTTACCATTTGTGTATATAAATCATGTTTTATACTACGAAACATAAGCTGATTTCGGGTAATAATCTCATTATTGAAAATACAGTTTTTATAATCTATGGAATTGATTTCTTTTTGTACAACATTTTTTTTAATTCCTTTAATTTTTTTAATTTCTACATCATTTTCGGTTACCAAACAATATGATTTAGCTTTAATTCCTATAAATTCAGTTATTAATGTTCCTGACATTTCATCTTTAAATTTACCTAAGATTTTTTTATTAACAAGTGGTATCTGGAATTTATTATCTGGTGGATAATCTGAAGTGTCAAATTTATCTAACGATGTTTTTATATCGTTATAGAAATCATCCGTTTTAATTTCATAAATAAATGAGTCTGTGTCAGTATAAAGTAACGAAATGTTCTTGTTCTCATATTTAGGTAACATATAGTTATAATGAAAATCATACATTAGTGTTTTCGAAATTTCAAGTATACTAAATCCTACATATATAGGTTTATTGTATAATACTTTTAAACGATTCATTTGAATAGCTACAAGTGTTTCAGAAAATATAGAACATGAATTAAAATTTGGCTTACTTATTAAATTATTTGCTCCAAATTGTTTTCCTATGTTCTCCCAGTGTGTAATTAAACGTACATCAGTTCTTTTATCAATATCTTCTATTGTTTTACCAAAGACACTGTTATTCATAAGTTTGTAAAAATCTTTATCAAATGAATTGACCGCCTTAGTTCTAAGATTTGTATTTAACTCTATATAAGGTTTTAACCAGGCCTTTTGACCAAACTCAAGAACTCTATGTATTTTTGTAATTTCAAGACCGTCTAACAAACATTGTAGCAAATTCTTCTGATGTATTATATAGTTTTTCTTATTCATAAGATTACCAATAAGCTTATTATTTTTAGATGTTGAATTTGGAGGTTTCATATTCTCAACACAGTAAGGAAAATCTTTATGTACTGATTGTAAACTTTCAGGATATGTTAAGTCTACTTCAAAAATGAAACCTTTATCAGATTCATCATCAATTTGTGTAATATCAAACAAATTAATTTCATTTTGTTCTAACCAACGAAATTTGTTATAAGGTAAAAATTCACTCATAGCCCATCCGTATAGATTATTAGCATCAAGATAAGCTATATAACTAGAATCTTTTATTGAGTCAAAATCATTCAAATATTTGTTGTTAGCTTTTACATATCTTTTTGAGCATTGAGCTAATCCTCCACGAATACCCTTTTTAATGAAATGAATCATATCAATATCTGTTAATAAATCAAGCTCAATTTTTGTATATTTTAGCATAGCATCCCAACTCAAACCTGGAGCTGTATAGTAATGAGCAGGATCTAGACTATAGGTATTCATACAAGTTTTTCTAAAATTTTCAAAAATATCAGATAGAAGAAGAACATCTGATTTTAAATATATATCAGAATATTCTCCTAAAGTTTTACAATTGAATACGTTCCATATGTTATTAGCATGATCATAATCTTTCTTACTAATTTTTGACTTTGTTAATTTATTATAGAACATATCTATTGATGGTAAAGAATTATTCGAAAACTTTTCAAAAGAATCAAGGTAATCATAAGGAAAGACTCCCTTCTGTTTTACTAGCTCAAGCTCTTTCAAATTAGTAAACATTTTTTTGGTTTCTGAGAACTGTTGATCTGAAAGATTTTTGGTTAATTTGTCAATGCTCGATGACATAAATTTGAATGAATCAACAAAACGTAATTTAATGTAATCATTTTCATTAAATTTAAAATGTTTTGTGAAAGATATATAGTTTTCTTTATTTTGTGCTATTAAATCAATTTTTTCGTTGTCAAACCCTAGTTCCTTTACTATGAAATGTGCATCATATCCGCTAAGGTTATGAAAAAAAATGGGTATATGATTTGATATTTTATAATTTAAATTGCATTTTGTATGTGCAGCTCCTCTTAATTGACCAGTTAAGTGACAATGATCTTTAACTTTATAATTAGAATCTGTAAAAGATTCTTCACAAATATGACAAATTTTAGAATGATAATAATGTTCAATTTCATTTTGAGTAAGCTTTTTTATTGGTACAATTTTTTTAAAAATATTATTAATTTTTTCTAAATCATGTGTTATTCTTTCAATAAACACGCTAGTACAATCTTCACCTCTATATATTTCAAATTTTGATAAACTATCATCATAACTACATTTTATATAATAAGCAAAACTACAAGGAATATGCTGCTGAATTTTTGTCGTAAAAGAATTTTGTGGATTTGGAGAACATGATGCAATTGGTTTCAAAATTGCTTCAAAATCACAATAAATTACGAATGGAACATTAAGTTTGTTTTTAAAATTAAAAAACTTTATAGTATCTTTTTCAGGAGAAGGTAAAATTGATTTTATATGATTGCAATCGTTTTGTAAGTGTGATTTCAATTGTTCTTCTTTTGAAAAATATACTAGACATCCATCACATAGCCATATTTTGTGATTATGTTTTGATAGTTGTGATCCTACCAGTTTACCTAAATTTTTTATATAACAAAAATGATTTGTATTTTCATTTTCTATATATAATAAATTAATATGTCTATCAATTTTTCTTGTATTTGTAAAATATAAGGGACCTACAATCTGATTGTGTTCCCAGCCATAAACATTTATACTAACATTATTATCTATTTCAAATGTTTGTATGCTTTTAAATGACATTGGAAAACTTACGTTACTTATATCCAGCACTGAAGAGTAGTGTGGATAAGATCTTGTTGTATGAACGTTACTACTCGCTGGGTATAATGCTGCTGTAACAGCCCATGCAAAACATGCTTCATCCTGGTAATTGTGAATATTAATTACCGCATGCTTTGCCTCTATCACCTTAGGTAGCTTGATGTAGGAAGATGCTCTCATTGGGTTGTATTTATTAATGTTAACTTCAATAAATTCAATCTCTCTTAATGACCAGCCCGAATCTTTTAACTGAAATTCCTCTGTTTTGGTTGAAATGTCTTCCACAATTTTTTGAAAAAATGAGTGTAGATCTGTTGTGATAGTTAATATAGTATTTTTCGTATTAAACGATTTACTTTCATCGACGATTTCTTCGTCGTTATCTTTGTTTAGTACGAATTTCGTATACTTTCCAAATAACTCAAAGTTAACTTTAATAGATTTGTGTTGAATTATTTGTTCTTTAATTAAATTTATTATTTTCAATTTTAAATCATTTAAGAATTGAATAACATTAGTATACTTTTGTGTTGTTTGTTTAAGTCTATAACTAACAATTCTAGACTTAAACGCACTTTTCAACAACATAATACTATCATCATCATCACCATCATTATTATTATTATTATTCCTTTTGAAATGGTTATTTCTATGCTTGATGCTTCTCATGTGACCAATAAACATGGATCTGCTAATTTTTACATTACAACAGTCACAGGTAATATCATTGTCTTCATTTAAAGTAATTTGTTTCGATGTGGTTGGTTCATTTATCATCGATGGGTATTTCTTCTTCTTTAAATGATGTATGGAAGGTTCATCTATTTTAGACGGAAATTCCCTCTTTAATTGTGGTTTAACCATTTTGCTTTGATGATGGTATTTTAAATGATATTTTAAATTTCTTATATTTTTATAAGAAGCACCACAAATATCACAAAGCAACTCACTTGTAGAATGCTGTTCCTTAAGATGACGTTTTAGGTTATCAGAAGTGGAGAACTTATTTAGACAAATATTACACTGCATTTTTTTTATTTGTTTTTATTGATTTTAAAAATTATTAAATAACTAAAATTTTTATTTCTCTACTTCACTAGACGTAAATGTACAACAACTTTATTAAATCCACTTCTTTTTCAACTATAGTTTTACACAATTTTATTACACAAAATAAAAAAAATTTTATTCTTCAACACAAAAAAATTTTTATTAAATATATATAAGGCAATATTCGAGTCTGTAAATGTAATGATCAACGAACAAGTTATATCGAGCTTAAATATATATTTTTCTATAACAACAACAGTAAAAAATAAAACTTCTTTGGTTAATTATATTGAATTTTGTATTTCATATAAAAATATTATAAAAACGTTTATATATTTATTTATATAATTTAATTATCATTTTTTTTTTTTTTATTTTTTTATTATTATTAAAATGATATAAATGATATAATGATATAATATAAAATGATAATAAATTATTATTATTATTTTTCTTCCCAATGTTGAGCATCTTGGAAATATTCATCAACAAAATCATCATCATCGTTATCGACATCATTATCATCATCATCACCGTCTAAATCGTTAACATCTAATATGTCATCTTTGCATTGCTCGAAATCTACATCAGTAGAGGCATATTTGCCTTCACCTTTATATCCTTTAATTTTCATTGCTATTTTCTTCATGGGAAGACCTTCCTGTAGGTCTTTAAGTTTTTTTTTATTTTTATATTTTTTAGCGATAATTTTCGTCATTGTTTCTGATAGTGTGTAAATACCATCAGACAGAAACACATGGATTCGATCTCCAAAACGAGTATTTGCTAATTTAATCTTCCTTACATTGTAAGGATGATTTTTAATTAGATCACTCGTTTTGATGAATTTGTTGGATTCCCGCTCTTTAACACTTTCTGTAAATACTTTTAAAAAAAAATTATTTTCCTGAAATAATAATAATAATAATTATTATTTATTTATATATATATATATATATATATATATATATATATATATATATATATAATAAGAGTTCTTACCATTTTCAGCTCTTTGTAAAACTATAATAATATATCTTCATTTCATGTCTCTTATATAGTGAAAAATTTTCCCCCACTATTATCATCAGTAGTTATATATATATTAAACTATTAATATGTTATTATTTTTAATCGGTTTCCAGTTACAACCTTCATTATACAATTAAACTTTAGTAAACTTTAGTTACATATCCTGGTTCAAATTAAAAATATTTTTTTTTTACTTATTTTGTAATCAACAACAACAACAACAACAACGTATTATAAATACAAAACAAAATTTTTTCTTCGTTCTTATAAATACAAAAGAAAAAAAATGTTTCTTTTTTAGTATGACATCTACAGTAATAAGTTTTTTTATTTTTCTATAGACTTTTCTGTATTAGTACGATAGTATGATATACAAAATGTTTCTTCACTGAGTTAATAAAATTTTCCACTGTAAGTAGCAGCAAATTTTATTAGTACGAATAACAAACAAAATGTAGATGCTATGCTTATGGTTTGTGAATTTAGTAAATTTATACATAAAATAAAGAATACTTTAGTATTTTGTGATTTATACCATCCGTAAAATACTATGGTTGTGCTGCCATCCAGCACTTCGCTGAGTTAATAAAATTTTCCACTGTAAGTAGCAGCAAATTTTATTAGTACGAATAACAAACAAAATTATAAATACAAAAGAAAAAATGTTTCTTTTTTAGTATGACATCTACAGTAATAAGTTTTTTTTTTATTTTTCTATAGACTTTTCTGTTTTAGTACGAGTACGAAATACAAAATGTTTCTTCACTGAGTTAATAAAATTTTCCACTGTAAGCAGCAGCAAATTTTATTAGTACGAATAACAAACAAAATGTAGATGCTATGCTTGTGGTTTGTGAATTTAGTAAATTTATACCATCCGTAAAATACTATGGTTGTGCTGCCATCCAGCAGACTATATAATACTATCATTGTGGTTTGTGAATTTGCTTGGTTTGTATATTTGTTAAATGCTCTGTTTGATATACCATCTGACGGACAATAGAATGATATATATTTTTAGTTCAGCCGAAAGTTTTGGCTGTTTTTTTACCATAGATTTTTACTTTTTAGTTCTTTGATTTTTTTGGTTTGTGTATTTGCTAACTACTCAGTTTGTTAATAAAATTTTCCACTGTAAGCAGCAGCAAATTTTATTAGTACAAATAACAAACAAAGTATAGATGCTATGCTTGTGGTTTGTGAATTTAGTAGATTTATACCATCCGTAGAATACTATGGTTGTGCTGCCATCCAGCAGACTATATAATACTATCATTATGGTTTGTGAATTTGCTTGGTTTGTATATTTGTTAAATGCTCTGTTTGATATACCATCTGACGGACAATAGAATGATATATATTTTTAGTTCAGCCGAAAGTTTTGGCTGTTTTTTACCATAGATTTTTACTTTTTAGTTCTTTGATTTTTTTGGTTTGTGTATTTGCTAACTACTCTGTTTGTGCTGCCATCTAGCGGACAATAGAATAGAATACTTTTTTAGTACAGCCTAAAGTTTCGGCTGTTTTTTAGTACATCCCAAAGTTTCGGCTGTTTTTTAGTACATCCCAAAGTTTCGGCTGTTTTTAGAACCGGCACAAACCAACTACTGATGTCTATTTTTGTCTTGTAAAGGCCGATCATTACAAGGCCTTTTTCCGAATTTGTAATTCTTTGTGTCCCACTTATAATAATAGCCGCTCCACGGTATATCCCGCCAATATTGGGTAGAATACCGAACAGTTAATATCGGAAATATTTTCTTCCACACGGTTGGGTATTTCTATTCTCGGCCATGTGTCGCCATTGAAAAAATGTTTTATAAACTAACACCAAATAAAAAGAAAACTATAAACTTCACTAAACTAAAACAACCACAAAAAAAACTTACCCGCTAACAAATTATTCAGCGAATATACATATAGGCTAACTAAATCCCAATTATTTCACTGGATGGAATTTGAGATGGAGGATTATTACCGCGTAGCGACCTCTCCAAAAATTAATTTTGTATTTATCTTGAAATCAATATTTAACTTTGGTTTAATATATTATTTTGCTAAGTATATACAATACTTATAAATAAGGTATACATTATGTAAATAATATTAATTCTCAATTTCCCCCCCTTGATGCATGTATTATAGAAACAGATTCACCTATACTCTAAATAGAGGAATTTCATTTGTGTCCAACCTATATCGTATGATAAACAACTATTACAAAAACATGTACATAACTTAAGTACATAGGAACTATGTACAATTACTCTCACCACCTAATTTTCATCACAACTTGGTGCTGATAGTAAAAATACAAACCAAAAAAATTCTTTATATTTCCTCCTATGACTGGATCACAAAAACAACATAAATGCATTTAAAAAAAAAATGCTTAAAATCAGAGAAGCTAGTAGGGCATGCGCGTAGTTTATCAACGGCTTGCTCTGCATTAGTATAACCAGCCGTAACAGAATTATCTGTGTTAGTGCATGTCTTCAGTACGTTCGTTGTTGAAAAATCAATATTACGTAAAGAGGATTCGCATGCGGGTGGCGAATTCTCGTAAATCCTAACGTGGATATACACCCGTATACATCGTGGGAATACAAGGTTCGTTAACGGTGTGGTGATTCACGTAGACCATACACCCGAACACCGTTGGAGGGCAATGTAAGTGATTAGACATCTACTATTAAAATTTTGTTTAGGAATTTTGTTTCCTATTTATACCTGAATATATTATTTCTTTATATGTATTGGTCAATGTTAATGTAATGTACTATATGTGGTAGAGCGACCGAGAGTGTGAGACGATCGGATGTGTGATCAGTGCTTATTTGTCATCAGCACAGCAAATTTATGCTTGGTATGAGTCTGGAAATAATCCCTCCCCCACCCCATATGCCGGAAACGCTGTGCCCAGGTAGCTCATATCAGATGATTATTGTATACGTACCGTTTAGTTTAATCGGTATGTTCTATGTTACACCTTTAATAGGGATTTCCTTCTCATGAAATTTACTTTTAGTTTATGTTAGGTTAAGAGATTCACAACAATATTTATGTAAGCATGTGATATATTTTGTTTTTTGAATAAAAACTTTTTTGAATCCAAAAAAATTGTCAAAAAGTTGGTTCATTTTGACCCTTTTGAGTTTTGAGGCACAGTGCTACTGTGCCTTAAGTAATAGAGAATTGCTACGTGTTGTTATATTGGAAGTTCTTCTTTTAAATTCATTATACTACCTTTCTTCAACCTAAGCAAAACCTGCAAATTTTCATTAATATCAGTGTAAATATGATTTTCAGTAAATAGATGTTCAGCATATTTTGATTTACATAAATTTTGACAATTGTGAGAGTTTAATTTCATCTGGCAGGGCTGGCCAATATAAAAATTTTCACAATTATTGCGCATCAATTTCTACTCGAAGCGAAAAAACATTCAACGAGTTTATTATTATAAATTATCCACGCACGTTTTCAAACCGTATGGTCTTAATGTAATTATCTTCTTATTCAATTGTTTAAGCTTGGAGCATATATAACTCGCTTATCAGGTACATAACATACCGTGTCGAAATATTTAAATTGCGCATATAAATAAATAAAACGCATATAATTATAAATAAATTACCTACGGTTTTGATTTTGTTAGTTGCTACGTAAGTTTATCATTCCTCAAACTTTTATCGTACTACAATGGTTCGACATATTTTTATTTACGTATGTCTTTTAATTGTGACTCAGGTCAGTGCATTTTATCTATTTGATATTAAAAATTATAATTTGGTAATTTCTGAATTCTACAGCATATCAGTGGGGAACCCGTTGATAGCGGATTGTCAAATTTTGAAACTGGAGCAGCCAATTATCAAGTCCCAATCACCAATTTGGAAAAACAACAAATGATTTTTCACGGAAAACACCATAACGGGAATAATATTGAGATTCTTAATTCTATATTAAGTGTGTTGCGAGAAATATGGATAGAGGAAACAAAAGCATGTTGTTAGTAAGGGTCATCTCCGCCTTAAGGTGCGGGCCTGACCCAATACGACGTTGAATTTTTATAAAATATTTTTGCTCTAAGTTAATTCAAATCATTTCAATCTTTTGTAATCCATCAAGTTTTTAATACTTTTTAGAAGCTGTAGGTAGTGCATATGTAACATTTTAAGTTCATTTCAAGACGCTAAATGCTTTTCACTTTCGACAATGATTTTCGTATTTCAACCTTCTTATTATAGTGGCGAAATAAATTCATATTTATTTTACGGGGTTAAATTAATTTGGGAGATCAATTAATTTCGCAGATACAATTGAATTTATTTCGCTCCAAATTAATTATTATAAATAATAATTTATCCATGACTAATTTTTAATTCACTCTTTAATACACGAAATTAAATTCACGCTACTTGAAAATAAACTATTACTATATATATATATATATAATTTTATATTTATTTATTTATATTACTATATAAAATATTCTAGAAATGTTTGCAATATCTCTGGCGACATCTTCCTCGAATACATGCAAAAGTCACAAAAAGGATGTGCTGCGAGACCACGTGTCTTCTGCTTGTCTACGGCCAATTTCTTGAATGTAATACAATCTATCAGTTTCTGTCCCGGTCATTCTAAGCTACACACATTGAGAACTGGTTGTCAAAGTGAGAAAAAATGCGACTTTCAGTCAATGTTTTATTTCGGTTAAAGTGTTATGTTTTGATTGCTACATCACTTATCTAATCAGCGCACGCGGACAAATCAAAATTCAGAAACTATACTTAAAATCTCCAAACATTTCTTTACCGACCGAAATTTTATAACTATTTTTCAATCACAAAACAAAAACCAGACGGCGAAATGGAATTGTGGTTGTTTTTATTTCCAACTTTTTTCGTCAACATCGTATTTTTTTATTACAAAAATCAAAAATAAAGTTTAATGTGTGTATTAAACTTTTAAGTAAAAAGTCGAAAAGATAAGCTTTACTACTAAAAAATACTAAGTAAGAAGTTTCATTTAGATGCTTTGTTCAACACCCTAAATGCTTATAGCTAAAATAATATTGTATGTGAAAACATGTTCGCCGTCCCCCATATACCGTTACATAACCGAAGTTAATTCTAAAAACAAAAAAAAAATTGAACAAAATAACCTTTTCACTCGCATTTTGGCAATTTGGAGCCGAAGGTAGGAAAATTAAATTTTCCAAACATTTTTGTTTTTTTTTTTTGTTTCTGGTATTCCCTGGAAAAATGTTGTACGGAATAAAAATAAACTCTAATACGGGTTGGTTTTATATTTATCCAAACGGTACATGACCCTGAGTCAAATCAAGCATTACGTTTTTGTTATACAATTTAAAGGAAAAAAAAAAGATGTTTGACGATATCTGACCAAAATCAAAATCGTTTTAAAATTCGGCACCCATTATTTATATTTTTTTACTTTTCCCACTACAACGAAGTTATATTGGGTAAGTATTGTAATCGCGAAAAAAAATTTGTTCCCGATTTTCACATTTTTCGACGAATTAGGTTACCAGGACCCCGAAACATCGATCAGAAAATGTCGTGCCCGTCCATCCTTCCAGTCCTTCCTGGCACATTTTTATTATTTTTGTTTTGCCTCCCATTCTCACAAATATTGATAGTTTTGGTCGAAATTTTGTACAAAGATAGATTTTACTAATAAGCAGTTTGTGTTAACTTTAAGGTCCATTCGAGTATAGAATAGAAGGGGGGTTGCAGTGGAAGAGAAAACTGCCAAACGGATTTTCTCAAAAACGTGACCGACGATTTTTTTGTTATGTTGATGATGTATTTGATTTTGATTTGAATTCATCATCTACTTGTTCACAAAATTTGAAGTCGATTGAAGCATTGCGTGGAGGTCCTTTTAACAAAAAGGAGTAATATAAATTTTGTTACGGCACCTGTTATGTGCGTAACACCAATGCCAGTCGCGCCTTTGTCTGGTGCGAGTGCACGGAAAACAAATTATAGGAGAAATTTCTATAATTTATAGGAGCCAACAGGATTGTGGCCTAATATAGGAAAGCATTTTACTATAACACATAGTTAATTTAAAGAGATGCGAATACAAATTGTTACCATAAAAATAGTAAAATGTACTATTTTAGTAATAAGCGCTTCCTATTTAGTAAAGGAAAATATGCATTTCAAGTTAGTATTTATTGCCATAAAATTGGTATTTTCCACAGCATATTTTTGTAGCGATTGCAATATTTAATGGTGTTGGTGCAGCGTGCAGGTTGTCGGTCGTCATAGGAAATATATTAGTCAGTGATGATTTTTTAGTACAATCAATTTTCAAAAAGTACATTAGTACACTTAAGTCAAATTCAGTACAATTCAAGCGGAATTCAGTTTTATTACAGAACACTAAAAACTATTTATGTTAAAAAAAATGCTATCATCATAGACTAAATAAAATTTCACAAAGACTTCTCATGTCGAACAAAAAAAATTCAAATTATTTGGGTGTAGAAATTATATTCCGAACAATACAGTGAGGCCCTACGCAATATACTTAAAACCACAAAAACATAATTCTCTCTTTGAGTAAATTTACTCTCTAACTAATGCAAATTTGCTTTGAGCAGGCATTTAAATAAAAAATATTTATTCAGAAAATTTTTCGTGTGTTAAGTAGTATGCGATGGAACACCGGTGACGGTGAGTATGGTTCAAATAAGGTTAGTTCGATCTTTTGAGTCACGTGTTCGTGACGTCATACAATTCCGCCACGTGTTTATAAATAAAGAGAGAAAAAGCAATAAAACATTTTTGTTTCAAGTTATTGTTTTTTTATTTTTCATTTGTTTAGAATTGTGTGTCGTCATAAAAATAATGCTCATTTGTTTAAATATTTAGAGCTAACGTGTTATTTATTGAATCATGACCGGTGAATAAAGGGAATATACATGTTGATATATTATTTTGTTAACCTTTATCCAGCTGGATAAGTACAATTGCACCACCATGTTTATATGAAAATAAAGCGAATTTATGAAACTAACAATGGGTTTTCCATAAGTGGAACGCCAGGATATGCAGTTGAATGTATACTGAATGAATACATTTGAATCGATTGTTGTGTGTTTTGTCAGTATAACTAAATGTGGGATTCTAAACTGATTTTTAGATGCAATTCTAGAATTTGACCACATAGGATGAAACTTGCTCATTGCTTAACTAATTATGATGAAATTCGACATGTACGATAGAAGTGGGTGTTTCTCATGATTGCTAAATGAAGCTCGGTAATATGGCCAATTAGGAAGGAACTTGGCTATTTCTTAACCAATCCTGGTGAAATTTGATATCTCCGATAGAAATAGGATTCTAAAATGATTGTTAGATGAAGTTCTGGAATATGGCCAATTAGGACGCAACTCAGCTATTTCTTAACCGATTATGATGAAATTCGACATGTACGGTGGAAATGGGATCCTAAAATGATTGTTAGATGAAGTTCTGGAATATGGCCAATTAGGAAGGAACTCTGTTATTTCTTAACCGATTATGGTGAAATTCGATAAACACGATCGAAATTGGATTCTTAGAAGATTTTTAAGTGAAGTTCTGGAATGTGCCAAGTAGGCCAAAATTTGGCTATTTCTTAACCGATTCCGAAACGGGATTTTATATTGATTTTTCGAAGAAGTCCTTCAAGGCCTTAAAAAAATTATTTTAGAATCTTATATGCTGAATTTCATCATAATCGGTTAAGATGTGGCCAAATCCCTTCCTAATTGGGTTTGTACATCATAATCGGCTGAGAAATTACCAAGTCCCTTTCGAATTAGCCGTATTTCAGAACTATTTCTTAAAATATTTTAAAATCCCATTTCCGTTGTACATGCTGAATTTCATCATACTTGATTATTAACTCTCATCGGTCCCCCCCGAAAACTACGACGAATCGGTTCCTGTGTATGCGCGCGCATACACACCTGTCTTTTCACCTGTAAAAAAGGGCCTCCAAAAAAACCATGTATATGTTTTGTGACTTTTTATCTTTATTGGAATGTTCTCTATCAAAATTAATACTATTTATGGAGATTTACTCAAAAAAATATAAAAAAAAAATGCAAAACCAAACATCGCCATTTTTGAGAAATATGCAAAAAATCGTGAAAAAGTACATTTGTGGGTTTTTTTTACCAAAAAAATAGAACGAAAGCACAACAAGTATGGCACAAAACAAGCAAAAAATAATAATAAACACAACCAAATACGAATGACGCAGTAAATAATTTTTACTCGTGTGTGCTCTACGAAAAACTGATGCCGATGGAACGAAAAATAGCGCGTAACATATGTCGACATACACACATATGCGAGCGGCAGATGTATGTGTATGTGCGAGCATACAATAGAACCGATTCGTAACTAAAGCTGCTCAGGCAATACCAAACATGGACGACATCTAGTGACTGGATTTTTCGATTCTATAGCCAAAATAATTCTACTTTACAGAAAACCAGTTCATTCCGATGCGCCGTCTTTATTTTATTCAAGTTTAAAAATCAAAATTGTATGTGCACGCATACAAGGAACCGATTAGGGTTAAATTGTCAAGTTCCTTCTTAACACTTTCGAGGACATGACGGCAAATGCCGTCAAAAAAAAAACTTTCGTTTAGGACATGACGGTATATACCGTCATCGAAAATAAGTTGCTTTGGGGCATGACAGTTAGCACAGTCAAAGAAATAACACTTTTATGTCCTAGCAAATGTATTGCAATTTTAATTTGGACCCTTTTGTAGAACTTTTTTCGTAATTTTGTTTTGTTCAATATTTTTTTTCGTTTCGACGATCACAAAACGGTATGACGGTATATACCGTCATGTCCTAAACGAAAGTTTATTTTTTTGACGGCATTTGCTGTCATGTCCGCGAAAGTGTTAATTGGCCTTACTCCAGAACTTCTTCTAAAAATTGTCTTAGAATCTTGTTTCCATCGTACATGCTGAATTGCACCGAAACGTAAGCATGTATCGTAATCGGCTGAGAAATTACGAAGTTCCTTCCGAATTATTATATTCCAGAACACCTTCCAAAATTCATTTTAAAACCCCATTCAACCAATTCAACATATTCCAGAAAACCATAATCTGTTTTTTAACAAAAAGTCATACGGGATATATCTTGACCTTCATGGATAGTCTGAAATATCCTTAATAATAAAAAAAATTGTATCCCTTAAATAAAAATTGAGTCCATTAAATCGGGGGTCCTTTAAATCGAGTTTTTACTGTAATTCTAATTTGAGAAGTTCTATATTATGTACACTAAATTTTTATACTTGCTTAATAACGAACCGCGTCGATCTATTTTACCATGTTCATAACCTAACAATTTTGATTGCAAATTTGGAGATGCTTAATAAATTTTGTTAATTGGGCGATTATGCAGTGAAATACAGAAAATTTGAGATCCAATGGTCCAATGCTACACTACTCCAAAAAATTAAAGGAACACTAATTTTTTCAATTTTTTTAGTGTTTTTTGAAGAGCTGTATCTTAGTTAAATACGGCCGTACAGAGATGAAAAGAAAAGCATTTTAAAGCTTCAAATCTCTAGTTTTGAGACTTTTGAACGGAAAATTTTTGTGAGATACCGTTATCACGCAATCAAAAGAAAGAGCGCGAAGAAAAAAAATTAGATTTTTTTTTTTTTTGTAAGGTGCCATGGGCTCGGGAAATTTGTTTTAAGTTAACCCAATGCATAGGTCGGTTAGCCTGTTAATTAGGCGTAAATTTAATTTCATTCTGGTCTCTCTATGTCAACTTTTTGCTGAGATATCTGACTTTGAATCAAAAAAGATCCTTGTGTCTTTGATCATCGATATCTCAGCAACCAATGACTGCACTGTCACGCCAGTACTTTATCCAAAAATCAGTTTAGAATCCCATTTCCATCGCCCATACCAAATTTCACTAAAATCGGATGAGCAATAGCCAAGTTCCATCCTAGTTGGCCATATCCATCCTAGTTGGCTTATTCCAGAATTTCATCTAAACATAATTTTAAAACCCAATTTTTATTACAAATGCTGAATTTCATCAAAATCTTATAAGAAATGGCCAAGTTCCTACCTAATTGGACATATTCCAGAACTTTAACTAAAATTCATTATAGAATCCCATTTCCATCGCGAACACCAAATTTCATCAAAATCGGTTAAGAAATAGCCAAGTTCCATCCCAGTTGGCCATATTCCAGAACTTTATCCAAAAATCAGTTTAGAATCCCATTTCCATCGTGCGTACCAAATTTCATCAAAATCGGTTAATAAATGGCCAAGTTCCTTCCTAGTTGGCCATATTCCAGAACTTCATCCACGAATCGGTTTAGAATCCCATTTCAATAACGCATACCAAATTTCAACAAAATCAGATGAGAAATGGCCATGTTCCATAATTATTGCTCATATTGCAGAACTTTATTTAATTTTCTATCGTCTCTTATCGGCGAGTATTACAAAAAAAATCGTACGATCGTTAAGGGTTAACAAGTAACTAACGCAAAATGTGAAAAAAGTCGTTTTTTTATTTTGATGAATACTAGTTCCTTTAATTGTTTTGTAAAACTTTGATCAATCTGTCCGAAAAAACGGTTGGATGGATCAATTTGAAAATAATACAGGGCTTTTAGGAGTACATTAAGCTGTAAAATGACCTGGAAACATTAGTCTTTTCATCAATAACGGTAAAGTAACGGTAGATTTATTAAGACAACCTAAAAAGTCGTTTTTTTGTACTTTTTTCAAATCAGTATTGAGGGTGAAAAAAAAATTTGTTCTCCACTAATCATTAAAGGGTCTTGTAGGAAATTTACTGAAATTTTTAAAGCTGCCCTAAAGTTTACTGTGCAGTCATTGGTTGCTGAGATATCGATGATCAAAGGCAAAAGGATCTTTTTTGATTCAAAGTCAGATATCTCAGCAAAAAGTTGACATAGAGAGACCAGTGGCCCTATTCTGGTAATTCCCGGGGAATAGAAATTTTAAATTTTGTAGCAGTTTTATTCCCTTTTCCCCAAAGTGTATTCCGGTGTTTGGGAAAAAAAATTTATTGGGAAAAAATTATTCCCAATTACAGCAGTTTTGACGTTTGTTTTTCCATACCTATTTTATGAAAGAATTGATAGGGAATAAATTTTTTAACGATAATGTGTATCTATCTCTAGTTGATATTATTTAATAATTAATCATATTAATAAAAATCTTCGCGGATCTTTACTTATTTTAATGTGATTCCATGGAGAACACGTACAACTAAATTTATTTCCCCTGTATATTTATTCCCCAATTGCCAGAATGCACTTTTGGAAATGGGGAATAAAAAGTTGGAACAATTTATCTGGGTAATAACTGCTGTAAAAACAAAATATTCCCTATTCCCCGGGAATTACCAGAATAGGGCCACAGAATGAAATTAAATTTACGCCTAATTAACAGGCTAACCGACCTATGCATTGGGTTAACTTAAAACAAATTTCCCGAGCCCATGGCACCTTACAAAAAAAAAAAAATCGAATTTTTTTTCTTCGCGCTCTTTCTTTTGATTGCGTGATAACGGTATCTCACAAAAATTTTCCGTTCAAAAGTCTCAAAACTAGAGATTTGAAGCTTTAAAATGCTTTTCTTTTCATCTCTGTACGGCCGTATTTTACTAAGATACAGCTCTTCAAAAAACACTAAAAAAATTGAAAAAAATTAGTGTTCCTTTAATTTTTTGGAGTAGTGTATATTCCTGGAGAGACTTTAATTATTTGAGGTTTTATTGATCTTACCAGAAACAATGCAGTTTTTTTTAAATTATTAGATTTTCGTATAATTTGGTATACTCTATTATGAATAAGCTAATTGGAATAATTAAAAATTTTAGTAAATAAATAAAATAATATCCGTTTAATGGGCTAATTTGAATCTAGTGAAATTTAATTATTTTTCTTGTATTTCGAAATCAAATCTTATTGAATATAGTTAAACTTATGGAGAATTTTATTGATAAAATGTTGATTAAATATAAAACAGCCTAAACCATCTTGATTTTCAATTTCATATGTAAATTTCATTCGCGGAGTAAAACTATTAATGGCCAAAACAATAATGTCTTCAACTTACCGATAAAAGAAGATATAGGTTTGACGGAGATGTTTTGGACACTTCGTCGGTTTCTAGTTACGTTAGAAAAACATTCGTTATAAAAAAGTTAATTGAAATTATTGTATAAATCATTGCTGCCAACTTCTTTTTCTTCCCAAATTAATTTTATTTAGAAATAGACAGAAAATGACGGAATATCCCAGCGAGTCGTCAGGTTTTTTATTAAAAAATTACAATTTAAAATACAATTTGCTAAGTAAAACGTTTCTGTTCGCCCAAACCTATAACAAATTTTCAATAGGATTCATGCCGCATACTCGGAAACTGTCGAATAATAATTCACGTCGAATCATTTTTGAAGTAAGGAACAACGCACCAGATTTATTTATCAAATCATAAATTGCAATGAAAATTATCTTTAGCAAAAACCATGCAAAATATCAAACAACTAATAAATAAAAGCACATAAATAGCACGGTTGTTGTACTATTACTATTTTATATTCATTCGTAATACAACTAGTGCTCAATTATTATCGATAATTTTTTATGAGTTAAAACCGCGCTGAAAATTCAACGAGTGCGCAGCACGAGTTGAATTATCTGCGTCGGTTTTAACGAGTAAAAAATTATAGATCATTAATTGCAGCACGTGTTGTATTAAAGGCTGGTGCACATATAGAACGAGTAACGAGGAACGAGTTTTGATTTTTCATCAAATAATGAAAGAAACTGTACAAAAAAAATGCAAACAGTTTGTTTAAACTAATAAGTATTTATAAATCTTATATTTATTGAAAATAAAATGTATGATTATAATAATTATAACACAAAATTTCAATTTATCGTCGTAAATTAAAAATTATCAACGATAGCTGTCATTCAAAATAAGTTCTACTCGTGTTCCACACATTTTTCTCTAGTACGAAAATTACATTTCGTCGTATTTTTTTGCGAGTGACATTATAACATAACCTTAAAATAGACAAATGTTTTATCAGTGCGTGTTGCGGAATAAATAAAGCAAAGTAAAGTGTAATAAATTTATAAATATTAAAAAATAAATATATTTTCAAAATATGGATCAAAGATTCGATTTTGAAGAGATGCTGATCCTAGAAATCCAATCACACGAGTGTTTATACAATAAAAAAATCCCGAATACAAAAATCGCCTTATCAAAAATCAAATATGGGATAGAATCTCAGAAATTTTGAATACTCCAGGTGAATATATATTTATATTCTATAGTAATATACTTGTGATATGTATAAATTAAAACTTTTCATCCAATGTTTTTATAGTTGATGATTGCAAAGCGAAGTGGAAGAATTTACGAGATACGTTTTTCCAAATATAACGCACGGAGAAAAATACACCTAGTGGCAGTAGGACTGTAAAAAAAACGAAGTGGCACTTTTATAACAGTTTATATTTTCTAGTCCCATTTTTTGATACACCCAGGTGAGATTGAATACCACTTATGTTTATTAATATTTCACTACAAAAGAACGACTAATTTTACAGAACTTTGTCGAACATCACACAAGATACTCCACCGGAAAACAGTACTGAAAATCAGTTGACGCAATCAGAGGACACTCGGAAAGAACCGAAATCAAAAAATGTACCTTTGGAAGAAACAATAATTTCATTATTAGAGAAAGATGTGGCCAAGGATAATCCGCGACTCTCGGAGGCTGAAATGTTTCTACAAAGTCTTGTGAAACGATTTGAAAATTTAAGCCAAGAAAAACGCTCATATCTCCAAATTAAAATAATGGAGTTATTCCATCATGTCGAATTTAACATGAATAGCAATTTTATTGAATATTGTATCAATTAATTTATGGTACAATGCAAAAAAACATTTATGTACCTTTTTATTTTATAACAACCTGAAATTTTCATGTGATAATTTTTATACACGTTTTGTTTTTTATTGAATTAGTTTATTTTTATTAAATTTTATTGTTGAATTTATTTGTTTAATTTTGTTGTTAAAATAAATAAATTAGTAAAAAAAATTGTTTAAAAATTAATTTGGGTTGATATGTTTATGCTGCCAAGGAACATCCCCTTCAGCTATAAACCAATTAGCAAACGATTCTCGTATATCGAATGCTCTCAAATTGGATATGTCATGAGCATCAGCATTTTGTGAATTGGGGATGTCATCAACAGGTGCAGACTGATTTGATTTAGCAATTCTCAGAAAATTGTGTAAAACACAGCAACATGTCACTCTAAGTGATATATATCCAATATCTGCGACGTTTTTTATTTTTGTTTTTAAGTACATAGTACGTAAGTTACCAAAAACAGTTTAGTTTTTAAATTTATTCCCATTTTAAATTATGTATCACACACAAACCTGAAAGCTTAGCTCATTATATACTGGTATAGTGACATTTAACATAACCTAAAATCGCTCGTCATGTGAACAAAAATTGAACTCGCGCGAGTGGAACTTACTCGTTCCTCGCTACTCGTTCTATATGTGCACTAGCCAAGAGAATACAACTTTCCCGTCAGCGATTGAATCACAATTCATCCATTTCTGTCATGTTGTATGCAAATTATTTGACAAGCTTTTGTTTGCATGGCTTTTCCTTTGATGTGTGTATAAAAAATTCAATCATAATAAAAAAAATTGAAATACAATTACAAATTAGAGATAATTGTTTAGGATTTTCTTGTTGCTATGGTGAAAATTGTAAAACTATCGCGTTGCTATGGTGAAAATTGTAAAACTACCGCTATAATGGGCCCGATTCTGGAGCGATAAAATTCATGTTATGTTATTTTATTTCCCCGCTTCCTATATGAATTTGTATTGAAAAAACAAAAATAACATAACATAACATAAAATTTTTGAAGGCAGAATCGGGCCTAATAACGTGTTGTTGTTTGTATTTTGCATGGCAATCTAAATACTATTGCTGTAATAATCGCTTTTTCGTAAAATTTCCCATGGCATATTTTGTGAAAGTTGTATTCTCATTCGTAATACAACTAGTGCTCAATTATTATCGATAATTTTTTACGAGTTAAAACCGCGCTGAAAATTCAACGAGTGCGCAGCACGAGTTGAATTATCTGCGTCGGTTTTAACGAGTAAAAAATTATCGATCATTAATTACAGCACGTGTTGTATTTAGTAAGAGAATACAACTTTCCCGTCAGCGATTGAATCACAATGCATCCATTTATGTTATGTTGTGTGCAAATTATTTGACAAGCTTTTGTTTGCATGGCTTTTCCTTTGATGTGTGAAGAAAAATTCAATCATAATAACAAAAATTGAAATACAATTACAAATTAGAGATAATTGTTTAGGATTTTGTTGTTGCTATGGTAAAATTTGTAAAATTATCGCGTTGCTATGGTGAATATTGTAAAACTATCGCGTTTCCATGGTGAAAATTGTAAAACTGCCGCTATAATAACGTGTTGTTGTTTGTATTTTGCATGGCAATCTAAATACTATTGCTGTAATAATCGCTTTATCGTAAAATTTCCCATGGCATATTTTGTGAAAGTTGTATTCTCACCACAATTTTTCTGAATCGGTTTCTTCAATATTTATGCGTTAACTAAATATGGTATACATACTTATATGCGTTTTACGAATTAATATTTTGGTTTTAATTAAATTTTTGATAAAATATTCGTTTTAAACCTTTAGTTTTTAATTTTTATTAATAAAATATAACATAACAACATAAAATAAATAAAAACAACATAAAATCATAACTTTGCTATTTCTTAACCGATTATGATGAAATTCGATGTGTACAATAGAAATGAGATTCTAAAATAATTTTTATATGAAATTCTGGAATATGGCCAATTTTTGAACTTGGCTATTTTTAAACCGATTTTAGTTAAATTTGACATATGCGGTGGAAATGCGATTCTTAGATGATTTTTAGGTGAAGTTCTGCAATGTGGCTAAGTAGGACAAAATTTGTCTATTTCTTTACCGATTTTAAAACTAGGATAGAACTTGGCCTTTCCTTGAAATTCAACATGCACTTCGGAAATGAGATTCTAAAATGGTTTTACCAATTCCTGGACGCTACACTATCGTTAGAAGTAACAAAAATGCTGCTCGTGCCGTTACCAACTTTTTCATATTTTCTTGATTGTGATTAAATTTTCCGGCAGACGTACATATAATAAATATGTATGAAATATGCTGTTAGGATTATCTGCTGTGATGCAGATCGAAAATCGGTTAAGAAATAGCCAAGTTCCATAACAATTGGCCATATTCCAGAACTTCATCGAGAAATTATTTAAGAATTACATTTGCAACGCACATGTCAAATTTCACTAAAATCAGTTAAGGAATAGCCAAGTTCCATCCTACTTGGCCATATTCCAGAACTTTATCTTAAAATCATTTTAGGATTCCATTACCAACGCGCATGTCAAATTTCACTAAAATCGTTAAGAAATAGCCAAGTTCCATCTTACCTGGCCAAATTCCAAAACTTTATTCAAAAATCATTTTAGAATCCCATTTCCATCGCATCACGCATGTCAAATTTCACTAAAATCTGCCAAGAAATAGTCAAGTTCCATCCCACTTGGCCATATTCGAGAATTTCATCTAAAAATCAATATAAAATTCCATTTCCATCGCTCCAATTTTCCATCCCTTCCAATTTTCGATTAATCGATTAATACTCTACGAAGTGAATTATTACTATATGTATTAAGATTTAAAAAATTCTACTCATGACTAAAAAATTGACTCATGAATCGAGTAACAAAACTGAAACTTTTATCCCAAATTTTTTATAGGGAATCATTTGTTACTTTACAAAAATCCAAAACCAATAACATAAACTAATTAGGGAACTATCCAAGAAGCACTTATTTTCTATCTAGTATGTATAATGTGATTTTGTTGATGTGAAAACATCTTTAGCGGGGGTAAGTCAAAAATTGCACGTAAAAAAAGGAACGGAAAATCCGCCACGATCAAAATTGCAAATTATATACTAGAAAAACGAACACAAAATGCACCGAACTTGCATACTATATAATTCGAATTACAATTTCCGCTAGATTAAAATGGAAAGACACAAAAAGTATGCATGTGTAGTGTAAGTGGTCAAAACCAACACAAATGTCTTATACAAGCCATATTATTTCCGTGACGCACGCATATTATTAAATCCAGAACCTACTATTTTCTGTCAGTGTTAGTGATATTTTATACTGTTTTTGATACAAACTACAATTTAAAATCAAAGTATGTAAAGATTATACTGTATTATGACGCTAATACTTACAGAAATAGTAGCTTTTATTTTGTGTTTGTGTGGCAATAATATGGCTTGTATAAGACATTTGTGTTGGTTTTGAAGTGGTTCAAAAAAACTGAAAGGAAAGTACGTTAAACAAAGACAAATGCACCCATACTTTAAATATTAAATATTTTACATCTTAGCGAGCTGTGAAAATGGCACTTATTACGTAGATCAAGGTATATAGAAATAATGGTATGACATTCCCGTGTTTAATATTCGTCTTCTTTTGCGCATGACGTCATTCACATGGTAAAATTTTTTTATGGAATATGAATTAACAGAGAAATACATAATATTTTTGTTGCAGATCTAATTAATTTCGAAGAAATAAAAATCTTTCATAGTTTTAGTTTATTGTTTTATTTAGTTTCCTTTTTCTTGAATTGACATTTTGAATTAAATTGCAATTTAATATACGAATTTTAAAAAACATTTTACAACGAAAAAATATTTGTTTTATTTCGTTTTCCAAATCATCTTCAGCTGAAACAGAAATTAATGTTTTAATATAATTTCTTCCCACTTTCAGACATGAAGAATTATATTTGCTGAACACTTCTTCTAATTGCTGGATTTTTTGCATAAAATTTAAATTTGGTTTACTTAAGAAACCTTCACTTATTTGATCTGTCCATGTGAAATTGCCACTAGGCTCTATATCACAGTATTTTTCAAGTATGTATATTAGGAGTTTTGTACTTTAATCGATGTAAAATATAACCTGCTAAATATATCCATATCATTTAATATCTTATCATGTTCATTTCTTGCCAAACCAAAAGCTGCCATTCTTGGACGAAAATCAATTCGAGGTACTTTAGAATTAAAAAGATCAAACCAGTCGTTCACCTAATAAAAATAAAAATAAAAATCCATTTTTATAAATATCTATGTATAAGTACATAATTATATAAAACTGTATTTTATAATTTAAATTTACTTGTTTCAGAAGAATTGCTAATTCATTCCAGTTTTCAGATTTTGCTAAACCCAAACAACCCATTCTGTTTAATGCTGATGAGTTAGTGTAAGAAAATAGTTGAGTTGCTAGTTTTACTTTTTGTCGTTTACCACATTTAACGTTCAAATGAGTATCTGTTAATCGGCTAGCAATTTTTAAGTCTAATTTAGATTGATGCTTTAATAACTCTACCAGAGGAAGTTTCGTTAAAAACTTGTTGTTGAGTAAAATACCAGAATCTAAAAAGTGATTTCGCAAGAGTGTTAAATGTGGGGTGTCACTAAATATATAAATTTTCTTCTGGTCATTGCAAGGGTTCACAAAGTATGGCTTGTTTTCCGTTACTCCCATTTGGTTCCATAATCCTCTATTAGCCCCTCCTAAATCAGTAACTATACCCTCAACATGATAATCAATAGAATTCAGTTTTGTAATAACTTTTTCAATCATAAGTTTAGTTATTTTACTATCAAAACCGTAGTAAACAGGTTGTTTCCAGTTTTCGAAAATACCACGAGCCATTATCACTTGTACATAATTTGCAGGAGGGAGTAACGTATCACTTTTTTGATCATATTCGTAGGATTTTTGTATTTTCATCTCGTCCGCCATTAATACGCAAACTCTTTGGTACTTAGTTACACCTAAGTATCCAGGATTTACATCAACTTTTCCAGCCCATGTCCTGAGAGTTGAAACGGCTGGAAATGGATATTTTTTTTTTTTCAATAACATACGGTACGCCTTTGGGCCACTTGCATATATAGCAATGGCTTGTGATATGTCATTAACTTCCCATTTTATTCGTTTGCCTTTATTTTGCATTTTTCTTCGTTGCCCATGAGTAAATATTGCTTTTATCAATTCATTTTCTTGTTTCAGAACGTTACACTCTTGCTTCAATCGACTACACTCTTTCATCAGTTTAACATTTTCGTCAATCCCATCATTAATTACTTCCATTAAATTTCGGCCGCTTAAACAAAATTATATAATTATTATGTTACAAAAACTACGATTCATGACATATTTACCTCTCTTCTGCCAACTGTTCGTTTAAAACTGACGTATTCGTGGCTTATTCTACGTTATGAGGAACGGTTTCATAAATTACAGGCAATATTGCGCTATTCTTCAATTCCGGAATCGTTGAGGTGACATTTAAAATATCTGTGACCATTCGTTTTGATTCCCGACTTTCTTGCCGCTTTTGGCGCTTAGATGATGACTTTTTGTTTGTTATTGAACTGGGAAGATTTTCTGTGGGAACGGCATCTAATTTTAAATTCCGGCTATTTTTTGGTGAGTAATTTAGAAGCTCATGCTTCAAATTTCTTGAAAATTGAGGGGCCGTAAAGTGTTTTGCACATACATATATAAGAAGTTTTAATATTAAACTTATCTTTTTTGATCTTTTGGAAAGCCAAACAATTTAATTTTTTCACGAGTGATTTCATTTGAATTTCGTTTTAATCTTTTGTCGTTGTTGCTGTTGCACTTATACACTGCACAAACCACCATTCTAGCCACTTTTGCTTATTATTAATTAAAAATAATATTTTTTTCATCAACTTGTTGAAGCAATACTAAATAAATAAAATATTTTTACGATGTGAGTGACGTATTAAAAAAGAGAGAGACAGGATGTGACGTGCGCAATGGCATACCATGTTTTTTAAATACCTTGTACGTAGATTATGTTATGCAATGTTTTTAATATTGCTCATGCTGTTGCTGAGTTTGGTTATGCGGGGCATGTAGGAAAATAGTGGTAAATAGATTCGAATGCCATTTTCTAAAGATATGCGCAAGGAAGAAGCCGCAAGGAGACATGTTACCGTCTCTCAAGTTGCTATGATTTTACTTGACTTTTTGTTTGTCTAATAGAATCGCCCTATTTCGTTTAGCTCAAATCAATCACATCAGCGATGACATTTTGGTGTGAACAAAACTGGTTTGCCGTGACCATTCCCAAAAGTCTAAATATGGAATCTTCAACAATTGCCGTGTTTGAGTAATGGTGAATTTTAAAGCATTCAGAGCAGGTTTTGATTATTAACTTAACAGAACTGTATAGTCGGTTATAAATTTCAATTTTCAATTAAACAATTAATGTCGGTAAGGTTCGTCCTCCAAATCCAAAATAGAATAACATTGACTTTTTAACCAAAATTGTACCGTAATTTAACAGCCGTCTATCTGCATTGGTTTCTCAGGCCTATCGAAGAGACTTGAAATGATTCAATAGTTAAAGGTTTTCACATAATTCTTTTGCGAGTTGAGCGTGAACTCGCCCGTTGTTTTTTGTATGTACTACTCACACATAGAAATTGTAAACACATAAAAAATAGTGAAGAATATGAATTATGTAGAAATCATTATTCAATAAATACCTACCAAGCTTAGCTCTAAATATGTAAACAAATGATCTTTTGTTTTGTGACCACACACAATTCTTGTAACGTATAAATTACAACACCAAGTAAAAAAACGAAAAGTAAAAAAAACAATAACTTGAAACAAAAATATTTCATTCGCTTTTTCTCTCTTCATTTATCGGAATTTCATCACATCACGAACACATGGATATTACATATTTATTGAATAACAAAAGAAATGAAAAACATATGTATGGTAGTGAGAAATTAACAACATGCAGTCTGATTTGAAGAGAGTAAGAAAATAAAGTTATTACGGTTCTGCTGTATTTTCCATTTTTTGTTGTTGTTTTTTTATTTTTTGAAAATAAAGGTTCATGAGAAGTCTTTATGGCATTTTATTTAGTCTATGCTATCATCCTATAATTGGGAACTCAATTTTTAATTCATATCTCTAAGTATCTAAATGTACAACACTTCATTTTGTCCGTATCTTTTCCATAAAGAATTTAATAAAAACGAAATGCCGATATCGACTTCACGTTGGTACGCGTTCATATAACCGAACGATTTGATTAAGAATGAGTTTTGTCATATGTAGCTTTAAAATTCCAAGCCATTCCTTTCAAACAAAATAGAACAGCTCAATGGTTAAAGCTGGGATGTTTGGATCGGGAGGTACCGGTTTCGAATCCCGATAGGAGCTGGATGCAAAAGGGTTTTTTTATTCATCTGATTACGATCGGTTGATGACGATGAAGACAACTAAGACCCCCTGTTGAGAGTGAGGAATCCATGGGCGCCGACCCACCTTTCATGTCAGTACTATAGGCTGGCATGGAGCAATGCAGTGTACAGGTGGTTTATACAAAACGGGTGCCGTATGTCCTCAAATAAGTAGCTGCAGTAGCTAATTTAAATGAATAAATATAATTTTTATTTCAAAATAAAATAATATTTTTCTGAAACAAAAAATTCAGTACAATTCAGTACTATAACTATTTACTTTAAGTATTTAGTACAATTTTAAATTTCCAAATATCAACACTGATATTAGTAGTAATGACTTCATCACAATATCTCTACTGGAAGAAGTAGAAATATCATTTGTCATTACCCCCACCACCTTTAATTTACCCCAGAGTCAATACAAATGTATTGACTCTCAAAAATGAGAAGTGGGTACCCTCCTCGTCTTCTCCATGTGGTGTTTCATACGACCAAACTACAAAAATACAATTCTCGCTTGATACCTTAAGTATAAAGAAGGACGTGCTGACTTAGCGAATTATATTCATGAAATGAAAATAACATGAATATGTTTCAGAGAATACTTATGCAATTATAAGTTTATAACAGCTATATTTTATGGTAAATATTGCCTTTTATATAGTGGCCCTTATTTTAGACACACACTCTTTCTCGAGGAGGGGATTCAATTTATTTTTAATGATTTTACGCTCAAAATAAAGAGAATCGTATAAAACAAAGAAAATTGTATCTTATAGGAATTATTCCTATAATACATTGGATTTGTAGAAATGCTTATAGGAAATATTCCTATATGGCATAATAAATTAGCTCTTATTATAGTAGCGATTCCAATATTGCATTTCATGCTATGTAGAGTAGAAAGTCAGCTATGTACATAGTATGTTTAACGAAAAATATAGTACGGGATGCTATTCCTATAAATATATAGGAAATAAATTAGTAATTTTTTTTCTCCGTGTGGATGGGTGTGGACAGCGCTGCTCATTTTCAGTGGTGAATGTTGTTTGCGCCTTAATGCCGATTCCACAATAACCAAGATTATTGATCTTTATTTGAGTTGAGTGATATTTTTGAATGTTGTTTGAATGATTGAGTGAGAACGCCGTACAATAGTTTGTTCTTGGTTTGGCTGTATTGATTGAGCGAGAGTGGGGTTTTTGGTTATCGTACGATTGATTTGTGTGTTTTTTTTCTCTTGTGATTGGATAATGTGTATGGAAGTTTCTGGATTTGTTGTTTGCATGTGGTTAGCTGTTGGTGTGGTGGTGGACAAAAGGCGTGACCACCAAGGAACGAGAGAGTTTGCGGTTCGTGGTCGGGTTTTGTGCAATTTTTTTTTTTGATGTTATCTCATTGCGAGCAAAAAATTAAAAAAATTGAAATTTTTTTTGCAAGACGAAAAAAAAGTTTTAGGCAGTCAAGTTTGGATTTTAGAGATAGACAGATCGAGAGCAGACGTTGTCTCTCGTCTTATAAAGACAACTAATTTGTTTTTTTTTGTGATTATTTTTTTGATTTTGAAGTAAAATTAAGTGGATTGGAAAATAAAAAGTATTATGTTCTATGGTGAATGTGAAACCATTAAAAAAGAGAACATTGTTATTGCTTCGTTAAGAAATGCTTAATTAAAATAAAAAAAAATTAAAAAAAAATCAGAAAAATGTAATACAAAAATAAAATAGTATATCGTCGGTTTGCGAGAAAAGTGACACAACTAAAAATATCACGTTTTGAGGAAATCGATTTGAATTTTGTTGTTTGGTATAAAATAGTTGAATTGATCAAATTCAACGTCACATCTATTGAAAACTATGGGTAGTTTAGAAGTGACACTATGGCGAATAAAAGATTGTCACATTTAAAGGATTTTTTTCCTATTATCTCAAAATTGACCATTTTTGAGATGTGTCACTTTTCTGGCAAACCGACGATATGTATCACCATTCTGGACAATAATTAATTGTGAATTTTGTATTTTGATTGGCAAAATAAAAAAATAAAAAAATCGTGTTGGGTATTAAAGTGGAAACGACGGAGTTTTTTATTGTTTCCGTTCCTCTAGTGCCTAGTTCCAAAAAAAAAAGAAAAACAAACTCTTAAACAAGAAAATTCGGACAATTGGACCGTGTGAATTTTGTTGGCTCGAGGCTATGATATTCAGTTGTATGAGTAGTGTGGCCCTATGGTGATTATTTTTTTTTTATTGATTGTGCCTCTTGTAAATTTAAAAGAAAAAATCGTTATTGAAAATAAATACAAATACATACAAGAAAAAATTTAAAACAGTTAAAAATTTAAAGTAAATTGTGTGCCGGATTTTCCTGCCATTTATGTTGAAAATTTTACCGCAAGTGATTTTGACTTCAAAGTCTTGGAATCAAATTCAGTGCAAAGTACTGCGGTTAGTAAGTAAGCAGCAGCCCTGCGAAACAAACGGGGCGGTGTCGGAGAAAGCGAGGAAGAACCAGCATCTAATCGAGAAAAAAAACCAGGTACAACAGGAGTTTTGCCGTTACATGAGAGGTTACCGCATACCACATATATTATATTCAATAATCTTCTTTTGATGACCTTATAAATTAAATTTTTTTTTCTCTTTTCTTACTTAACTAAAAATTTTTTATTAGATTCAATTTTCATTTTTGTATGTCAATTCCACAATTTTCTTTTATTTATAATTTAAACGTTAACTTTCTTAGTTAATTTTCCGTTAGATTCAAAATTATATTCAAGTTTTCGTATGTGAGCCAACCCTGATTGCCTTCAGTTTTCGTTCCGTTTATTTTTTTTATTATACACTACTCCAAAAAATTAAAGGAACACTAATTTTTTTCAATTTTTTTAGTGTTTTTTGAAGAGCTGTATCTTTGTAAAATACGGTCGTACAGAGATGAAAAGAAAAGCATTTTAAAGCTTCAAATCTCTAGTTTTGAGACTTTTGAGCGGAAAATTTTTGTGAGACACCGTTAACACGCAATCATAAGAAAGAGCGCGAAATAAAAAAATTCGATTTTTTTTTTTTTTTGTAAGGATCCATGGGCGCGGGAAATTTTTTTTAAGTAAAACCAATACATAGGTCGGTTAGCCTGTTAATTAGGCGTAAATTTAATTTCATTCTGGTCTCTCTATGTCAACTTTTTGCTGAGATATCTGACTTTGAATCAAAAAAGAACCTTTTGCCTTTGATCATCGATATCTCAGCAACCAATGATTGCACAGTAAACTTTAGGGCAGCCTTAGAAACTGCAGTAAATTTCCTACAAGACCCTTTAATGATTAGTTGAGAACAAATTTTTTTTCACCCTCAATACTGATTAGAAAAAAGTACAAAAAACGACTTTTTAGGTTGTCTTAGTAAATCTACCGTTACTTTACAAATATTGATGAAAAGACTAATGTTGCCAGGTCATTTTACAGTTTAATGTACTCCTAATAGCCCTGTATCATTTTCAAATTGATCCATCCAACCGTTTTTCCGGACAGATTGATCAAAGTTTTACAAAATAATTAAAGGAACAAATGATCATCAAACTAAAAAACGACTTTTTTCACATTTTGCGTTAGTTATTTGTTAACCCTTAATGATCGTAAGATTTTTTTGCAATACTCGCCCATAAGAGACGACAGAAAATTAAATGGAGTTCTGCAATATGACCAATTATTATGGAACTTGGCAATTTCTCATCCGATTTTAGTGAAATTTGGTATGTGTTATTGAAATGGGATTCTAAAACGATTCGTTGATGAAGTTCTGGAAAATGGCCAACTAAGAAGGAACTTAGCCATTTCTTATCCGATTTTGATGAAATTCAGTATGTATGATGGAAATGGGATTGTAAACTGATTTTTCGATGAAATTCTGGAAAATGGCCAACTAGGAAGGAACTTGGCCATTTCTTAACCGATTTTTATGAAATTTGGTATGCGCGACGGAAATGGGGTTCTAAAATGATTATTAGATAAAGTTCTGGAATATGGCCAACTAGGATGGAACTTGGCCATTTCTTATCCGATTTTGATGAAATGCGGCATGTCCGATGGAAATGGGATTCTAAAGTGATTTTTGGATGAAGTTCTGGAAAATGGCCAACTAGGTAGGAGCTTGGCCATTTCCAATCCGGTATTGATGAAATTCAGCACGTGCCTTAGAAATGGGATTCTAAACTGATTTTTGGATAAAGTTCCAGAATTTGACCATTTGTTATGGAACTTGAAAATTGTGTATCCTATTTTTATGAATTTCAGAATTCACGATGAAAATGAGATTCCTAATTTATTGATAAAATAAATCATTAAATACATGGAATAACCATTTTAGTTTTTCACTTTTAAAGCACATGTCGAATTTCTTTTATTCGTTTAAGGAATAAGCAAGCGCCTTCCAAATTAACCATATAAATTTAATCAAAAATAATTTTAGAGTTTTACTTCTATATTACATGCTGAATTTGTTTAAAATCGGATAAAAAATGGCCAAGTTCCATCCTAATACGGCTTATTCCAGAATTTCATCTAAACATAATTTTAAAACTCAATTTTTATTACACATGCTGAATTTCATCAAAATCGGTTGAGAAATGGCCAAGTTCCTACCTAATTGGCCATATTCCAGAGCTTTAGCTAAAATTCATTTTAGAATCCCATTCCCATCGCCCATACCAAATTTAACTAAAATCGGTTCAGCAATAGCCAAGTTCCATCCTAGTTGGCCATATTCCATAACTTTATCCAAAAATCACTTTAGAACCCCATTTCCATCGTACATGCCAAATTTCATCAAAATCGGTTAAGAAATGGCCAAGTTCCATCCTAGTTGGCCATATTCCAGAACTTCATCCAAAAATCACTTTAGAATCCCATATCCATCGGGCACGCCGAATTTCATCAAAATCGGATAAGAAATGGCCAAGTTCCATCCTAGTGGGCCATATTCCAGAACTTTATCCAAAAATCATTTTAGAATCCCATTTCCATCGGGCATGCCGAATTTCATCAAAATCGGATAAGAAATGGCCAAGTTCCATCCTAGTGGCCCATATTCCAGAACTTTATCCAAAAATCATTTTAGAATCCCATTTCCATCGCGCATACCAAATTTTATCAAAAATGGATAAGAAATGGCCAAGTTCCTTCCTAGTTGGCCATATTCCAGAAGTTTATCAAAAAATTATTTTAGAATCCCATTTCCATCGCGCATACCAAATTTTATCAAAAATGGATATGAAATGGCCAAATTCCTTCCTAGTTGGCCATATTCCAGAACTTTATCCAAAAATCGTTTTAGAATCCCATTTTCATTGTGCATACGAAATTTCATCAAAATCGGTTAAGAAATGGCCAAGTTCCATCCTAGTTGGCCATATTCCAGAACTTTATCTAATAATCATTTTAGAACCCCATTTCCATCGCGCATACCAAATTTCATAAAAATCGGTTAAGAAATGGCCAAGTTCCTCCCTAGTTGGCCATTTTCCAGAATTTCATCCAAAAATCAGTTTACAATCCCATTTCCATCATACATACTGAATTTCATCAAAATCGGATAAGAAATGGCTAAGTTCCTTCTTAGTTGGCCATTTTCCAGAACTTCATCCACGAATCGTTTTAGAATCCCATTTCAATAACGCATACCAAATTTCACTAAAATCGGATGAGAAATTGCCAAGTTTCATAATAATTGGTCATATTGCAGAACTTTATTTCATTTTCTATCGTCACTTATCGGCGAGTATTACAAAAAAAATCGTACGACCGTTAAGGGTTAACAAGTAACTAACGCAAAATGTGAAAAAAGTCGTTTTTTAGTTTGATGATCATTTGTTCCTTTAATTGTTTTGTAAAACTTTGATCAATCTGTCCGGAAAAACGGTTGGATGGATCAATTTGAAAATAATACAGGGCTATTAGGAGTACATTAAACTGTTAAATGACCTGGCAACATTAGTCTTTTCATCAATATTTGTAAAGTAACGGTAGATTTACTAAGACAACCTAAAAAGTCGTTTTTTTGAACTTTTTTCAAATCAGTATTGAGGGTGAAAAAAAAATTGGTTCTCAACTAACAAAAGTTTACTGTGCAATCATTGGTTGCTGAGATATCGATGATCAAAGGCAAGGTTCTTTTTTGATTCAAAGTCAGATATCTCAGCAAAAAGTTGACATACAGAGACCAGAATGAAATTAAATTTACGCCTAATTAACAGGCTAACCGACCTATGCATTGGTTTTACTTAAAAAAAATTTCCCGCGCCCATGGATCCTTACAAAAAAAAAAAAAAATCGAATTTTTTTATTTCGCGCTCTTTCTTATGATTGCGTGATAACGGTATCTCACAAAAATTTTCCGCTCAAAAGTCTCAAAACTAGAGATTTGAAGCTTTAAAATGCTTTTCTTTTCATCTCTGTACGACCATATTTTACAAAGATACAGCTCTTCAAAAAACACTAAAAAAATTGAAAAAAATTAGTGTTCCTTTAATTTTTTGGAGTAGTGTATAAATTTTGTTTTTTCAGCTCTCCCGTGACCATAAACACGCCTAGGTAATTTTCTTTGCTGAGTTTTTCTTGTCGGAATTATATCCGGGTGTGTTTTTTTTCTGCTTTGTTTGGTACTTATAATACGGGAAAATGAGTGAGTAGGGGTATTGAGGAGATCTGGATGAGTGTAATGCAGGGTCTCGCATCTGGGGTCGGTTTAGCGGTAGTTTTAGTTTTTCTAGTTTTCAGTGTTGATGTTCCTGTAAACAGGGTAGTTGACCATGTGGTTCTCTTTTCTTTCTTGATTCCTTGCGGTTATTCAAGCATAGAGTAATGTCTGGAAACCCCACGCCAACCCTGAGCTTAGCCAGCTAGTTAGACCGCACCAGACCGCTGACTCTATGTCTGTTAACGACATCGCAGGATGACGTTAAACTGGCGCACACATGATTGTTGAACCAAGGTGCGCCAAACGAAATATTGCGGTGCCGTTACAATTTGTTTATCTGTTTACCGAGGCAATGTCGAACTTTCCGAATAAATATATTTCTAAAGTTAATACACATTTCAAATTCCAACAATTGTTCCCTAGGTGACTTTAAGATAAAATGAATAGATTACGTGTAATATGGAATTTAAATTTCTAAATTTACCTAAAATACTTTTCTGTGGCACTATTCTGGTTTTCCCGGGTAATCGGGAATCGGGAATTGGGAAATGATTTATTGTGACTTGTTTTGGTGTATTTTGTTATCATTTTTTTCAAAGCATACTGTGGCGATTGGTATTTTGTTCAAACTTTGGGAAAAAATAATTCCATTTTCAGACTACAGCCTACTGTGTAATTCCCAACAAAATGTTTAGGGAAAATAACAACAAAATTGCTTTGAAATGATATCATTTTTTCCCAAAATTGGAATAAAATACCCAATCACCAAAGTATGCTTTGAGAAGAAATGATACCAAAATACAGCAAAACAAGTCACAATAAATCATTTCCCAATTCCCAATTCCCCGGGAAAACCAGAATAGTGCCGCTGGTGGCAAATAATATCGTCAATATTTAAAAATAATTATATCTAGTCAGTTTTTGAATATAGCAAGATCACGGGTGCGATCACTGCCCAACAAAATGTTACTAAAAGTTTCATTTTTTGACAACTTGTCGTTCGTGTATGTTGTCGTTGACACAAATCGACAATTTCTGACTGTAGTAGCAAGCATTGTTAGTTGATGTTGAAAAGCGATTGCTATAATTCAATGTCAGAAATAGATAAACCAAAATAAAACATAATAACAATATCGATGGAAAAATTATGCCAATTTGTGGTTAATGGGAATTGTTTTATTCAGGAGAAAGGTGTAGTTTGTGTGGCTAACAATGATTGTCCAATAACTCATACGAATATTTATTAATATTTGTTATATTTTTTATTGCTCTATATAGCAATGGAAATAATAATTTTTTTATTTGTATTACTCATTATAAATACGCGCTATTATCATATTAAAACACAAAATATAATAGCCAAATGTAGTTTACTCTACTGAAAAAAATTTACGATTGACAGAAAATAACAACATGTCGTTCACTGGATTTTAAAGTTACACCAATTGACACCGATGTTTATTTGACATTTCTAACATCACACCACACCGACAACAATTTTTGCAGTGAACGCAACCAACTATTCCCGTTTCTATGACATTGACATTTCTGTGACGTTTTTTATTGACACTTTATGACATTTTAATGACTGAAATTTCAACGAAATGTTGATAGATACATTATTTGTGAATTGCTTTAATAAAATCGCCTTTAAAGGTATTATTTCTGAGTAATAAATTCTCTTGGTATTCAAAGTCGTATACAGGGTGAGGAAAAAGTATGGAAACCCCTAAAAATCTCGCGGATTTCGGTCAAAAAAAAAAATGAGCAAGGGTTATTCTTAGGTAATTTTCAACAAGGAATTATAGGATACGCGCTTACGATATTCGCTGTACAGCCGCACCTAATTGTTGAATATATTCACTGAATGATAATCCGTTTGTACGGAATGAAACACGATATTTAGTTCACAATTTAAGGTTAATTTATTTGTTAATTATTTTATAGTACTTGGGTGTGTACTATTTATTATTCTTGGTACGCTGCGTATCGCGGTTCACTCAAATCAATTACACACGATAATTACGAAGGCGGACACACAATACTGTATGTGCCCCGAATTTATTTCACAATTAATTATTTACAAAAGTTAATTGACTAATTAACTTCCACCACCACTATTTATTATTTACCCAAATTATTACTAGGATGATTATTATTATTATAATTATTTCGCGATCGCGATCAAAACAAGGAAATTGATTTAATTAAATGTTATACAAGATAAACGGTACTAAAAGACGACTTGCTATTTCGAGTAAAAAATACGTAATGTCAAACTTTTATTTTGAGGCTGGAAACACATGAGCAGAATTTCTGCTAGCAGCACTGCCGGAAGAAATTTGGTTGAATTACATGTGCGTCTTTTTTGGCAAGCAGAATTTTAATTTGTCGTATTTATTTGATACATATTTAATTTTAATGTACAATTTTTTTAAATGAATGATGCATTATTTTGTCACAAATTAATTAATTTGTATCCTCCATTCTGGCACATGTCTCTCAAAACTTATTTTCTGTTAACAAATTAAAAAAAAATCTTGAAAAAAATAAAAAGTATACAAATTGTACTAGATTTGTTATCTTTTACGTAATGTAGCCTACTGATTCGCAGCAAAATTAGAAATAGAGACATGAATCAGAATTCTACATGACAAGCAGAATACATGTATTTCAATTCATTCAAACTTGTGTATTCTAATTTTGCTGCTTACAGAATTCTGCTCATGTGTTTCCAGCATAAGAAATAAAAAAATTTATAGAGTTGCTTTTTGTGTTTTTCGAAAAACATATTTGATTTAGTTTTGGATAACGTCGACAGATGGTGGTAATTTCGGTGTTGCCATAAAATAAAGAGTACTTTGGTATTTTGTGGTGTTGCATTAAATTTATCCAAGATATTTATTTAATACAAAATAGTGAACTGTACCACAAAATACCAAAGTATAAGAACAGTCAAACCAAAATAAAATTATAAGCCAGCGCGAAGCTAGCGACACTCTATAAATATTATTTTCTGGTACTAACATTAGATGTCTAGTAAGGGAAACAAATTCATTTAAATACGATATGAAATTTTGTATTGAAAATGGAATATATATTCCCTTCACTGTAAAGCATATTCTCAATTTCTCATTTCATTCGTTTTCACTTTGTTTCGTTTTTTTGTATTTTTGGTTTTTATGTAAATAGCCACATCCCCCATTTGGTATGAAGATGTACCTTATGTAGATATAGTTTTGTTTATGTATTATGATTTTTTATATGCATATAGCTAATACAATTAAATCGAAAGGTTTTTTCTGTATCGAACTACAAATTTATGAATGAAAACGTAGAAAATATTTCATTCATGTTTTTATCTAAATTTGTCTACTTTTACGAAATTTTGTTTATTTTTCCTTGCATCAAAATGGTTTGCGCAGGCTAAATTTGTATTCTACCGTAACCCTACCGTTTGTAAAGAATGAATCAATATTTTAGAATTTTTTTATTTTAAATAAATTAAATAAAATAAGCTTTTTATTTGAATATAATTTTTTTAAATTTTTTATTTTAGAGAAAAGTACGGCTGAGTTAATCTGTAGAAAAGTTACAAAATGGGAAATCGTTTATGATTGTTTTTTTTATCCCTTTAGATGTTGGGCTATAGATTACGAAAAAAGTATTGTAAAATGTACACTCAGTTTGGTGCGAGATGGGAAAACATACTCCATTTCCACCCCTTTTTAATTATTTTACACATCAACAACTTTTTCAACATCGCATTTTTATTTAATGAGACCAAGTTTGAAATGTTCAACTTCTGGCGGAAACAACGAACTTGCCAGGTTAAACATAAAAACTTACGATTTTTTGGCTAATTTATTTATTTTATTTGTTTAAAATTCTTAATTCAATTATTGCTGTCGGTCATTTAACCACATATAACTTTCAAACAATTAACAATTTGTTGATTTTAACATTTCAAATTATGAATATTAATTTTAGAGTAATTTGAGAAATAACTAATATTATAAAATTAAATACTTAATTAATCAATTTAAATATTTTTTATATACTTATGTATGTACACTGTCTCAAAAATTGCCCATCCACCACTCGGCTAAAGAAACATTGATAAAAAAAAACAATTAGAAATCACACAAAAAAATCCGTTTTTACTTTTTTAAAACTCAAATTACATTTAAAAACCTTAAAATAATAATAATCATGATACAAATTAATTTACTTTTACGTTTGATGAGATATACTATTTGAACAGCCTGCAACTATGTCAAATTATTGTCCGTACACTTGCATTTTTGTCAAAATTAACACTAGCATGTTAACAAATTTATTATTTGTTGCACTCCTATTTTCAAACAACGGTAAATTACGAAGTTGTTTTTTGCGTAAAAGTTTATTACGCGTATTTTTCACATGGTAAATGAAATATTGTCCAACTAATTAAAAATGTGTGATTCTCGTACCAAAATTAGTGAAGAAATTAAAAAGTTCATCATTAAATTGGAGAGTAAAGGTAAAAGTTTATCAGAAATTTCTAAAATAATTATTCAGAACTTGCAAAAAAATCCCTAAAGATTGTTGCTGGAGGCGGTCGCAACCGAAATCTGAACGAGCGTCAAATACATCTAAAAAAGAGGGAAATAAAACCGAATCGAAAGTTTGTGCTCCAATGATCGCTACCAAAGTTTACCAACGCGAAAAAATGGCGATAGAACCTCAGACAATACTCAATATTTTGCATAAACAAGGTTGGTTCAGACGGGCGAGTTATGGTGTGGCGGAAACTTAACACTGAACTTGAGTAAAACATGGTAACGGAAGTTTAATGTTATGGGGAGCTTTTAGCTGAAGCGGTGTAAGCCACTTCACCTTCATTGAAACCATAATGAACTGGTTTGATTATTTGGATATTTTGAAGGATAATTTGTTAACCAATGCTGAGAAGATGGGACTTTGGCAAGATTTTCGCTCCGCACTTGACAATGACCCGAAGCATTCCTCAAAGCTGATCAAGGAATGGGTATTATTCATTGTAAAGTCAACACTCCCTCATCCTCCTCAGCCACCAGATTTCAACACCATTGAAAATGTATGTCATTATTTGGAGTGAAAGATCCGTGAACACCAAATTAGCAGTAAGGAATAATTAAAACGGGTCATTGTGGAGGAGGTTACAAAGTGTCATTGCATGAATAGGTTACACCACTAAATACTAGACCTAATTTATTTTTCCTTCAATTCCCTCAACTTCTTTGTGTGTACGGTACGGACAATTATTGCTGTGTTTTTTTATTCGCTCCGGATAGCTGCTATCGAGAGCCGATTTTTTTATAGACCTAAATTTAAATTTGATGCGCTATTTATTGGTAAACTAATTTTATTTAACATCAAAATTTCATTTTTAATTCAATTGTTTAGCGATAACTTGATATAAAAAATATTTGGCTCTACCTATTTATACGGAGCGCTATCGGGAGCCACATTTTATATGACGGCTCCGGATAGCAGCTATCCGGAGCGAATAAAAAACACAGCTTATTTGATTTGATGAGGTTTCTGACGGTTTATTATACAAAAAGATAATTTAAACTAATTCATTAAGAAAAACAGAAAATGAAAATTGCTTTACAAAGCCAAATGGTACATCCCAATAAAAATTATGTTCTTACGTAAGTTTAATGTAACTTTAAAATAATAGATTATTCTCATAGTTCATTATTTGATAGGCTTTTAGTATTGGCTAATTTTCTGCCACTCTACCACCACCGCTTTTGAGCTCATTTTTATTGGAAATTGGGTGATTTCGAATTCCGCATTCTCTCTGTAATTATATAGAAGCCATTCTTGTACGATATTCTTGTACGAAGATGAATGTTTCGGATCGGTGTCCTGATAAATTTGAAAACAATCTTAAATTCCAATCTTTCAATATTTCAAGTGATAAAATGCTTGAAATCAAGTTTTCCTTGAGAAATCGGTAAATATTTCCGACCAACATACAGTCCCACGCCATTACATCATGCCTACCTTCATGTTTCATTGTTCTGCCGCGTGCTAAGCATATTTTACAGTACTAAATTTTCGACCAATGAGTTATTGATGCCAATCGATAGTTAATAATAAACTTTATCATTAAAATTAACAAAAATAATTAAAACTAGAATGAGAAATACAATAATTTCAGAACTTTAACATCGATTTTCCTAAAATGCATTTCTCAAAAATATCATAAAAAACAAAATAAAATAAAACGGCTTCCTGTATCGAAAAGAAGACAAAATTTCCTTCAATTAGAAACAAAATATTTTTTTTGAAAGGTGTTATTTCACCGATACATGCGTTCAAATCTGGGTAATTTTTCTAAAAAAAATTGTAGTGCGCTTTTTCTTTGTTTTTGGCGCACTGTAGTTACTCACACATTCTTGCTCATAATAATTTTAAAGACAAATGCAACGCTGATCAGTCATCTTTTAATAATTTGAACTGTAGTTTCATCGATTCTGAGGACCCTGACTCTCATGAAGTAACTTATCACATTGCTTCTAAATGTGTTTTTATTAGTTGATACTCTGATTGTTTTAATATTGAGCTAGTTAATCCGATTAAATATCTTGGTATCGATAGCTGCGTATTTTTATTCGCTCCTGATAGCTGCTGTCGAGAGCCATCATATAAAAAGTGGCTCCCGATAGCGCTTCGTATAATTGGAGATTTTTTATGTCAAGTTTTCGCTAAACAATTGAATTAAAAATGATAGTTTGATGTTAAATAAATTTAGTTTACCGATAAATAGCGCGTCAAATTTAAAATTAGCTATAGAAAAATGACGGCTCTAGATAGCAGCTTTCGGGAGCGAATTAAAAATACAGCTTATTTGGACACTGATCTTAATTGAAAAGCCCATGTTTCAATTTAAAACAGTGTTTGTCATCTGCTTCAAGGATTTTCTACCTCCTTCGTGATAGGCCTTGTCTCTGAAAAAGGCGTATCATGTTTGGTTATGGTTAACAAATAAAACTTAACAAATAATTATTTAACCAAATCTAAATAAATACATACTTAAATAAATGTATAATAAATAATTAACAATTTATAACGACTTAAAAGAAAATTGTGAGATCTTTTATTTTAAAATTCACGGTGATTCACCTGGCCCACACCAATCCAGTTTTTCATGTTGGACTGTTTGTTCAACATAAATGGTTTTGCGAAATTTATCTAACAATATTTTACGGTTACAAAATTTGTATGCTTATAAAATTGTGAATTTTTTACGCAGAGTGATCAGCATAGTTTTAGAAGGGATGCTTGTTATAATTTTCGTGGTCTACAAAAACATCCGTATATTCTCGTTACTACAGAAATTAAAAATTGGCTACTTGAAATACCTGATCACATTTCTGATTCGTATTGTTACGTAAAATTTTAATTTTTATTTTCGTTTTTTGATAGTATTTTAATTATTTAAGAACTGATTGACATTTATTTCTGTGCTACTAAGTTGTATAGTTTGTTGTTTATGTTATCAAAATTATATCTTTCGTATGTTCTTCTTAGCGTTATTTTTATTTTATTACTAATTTAATTAATTGCTTGGTTAATTTTAACATATTGTAAATTCGCAACTGTCGGTGTTTTTGAAACAGAATCAATTTAATAAATAATAATAATAATAATAAAATTTATACAAATAATTCATAGTAGATCTTCTAGAAGTATCGAAAAGTGAGAGTTTTCCAGCGAGTGTACTTTATAAGGAAAACGGCATATTCAAAGCGTATAATAAATGTGATTTGCTGCATGCTTGAGAAATCTTACACTAGCTGGAACACTCACTTTTCTTTACTTGTAGAACAATCTACTATTTATAAAGCATAAATCATGCCACGGGTAACTGTTTTTGCAACATTTCAAGCACACACACTTTTGAATAAAGCTTTACTCCGGTAACCTTTACTTTAGTTTATATAGAAATCGATTTTAACAGAAATATTTTTTGCATCGGTTTGCGAGAATAGTGACACATCTCAAAAATGGCCAATTTTGAGATAATAGGAAAAAAATCCTTTAAATGTAACAATCTTTAATCTGGCATAGTGTCACTCCTAAACTACCCATAGTTTTCAATAGATGTGACATTGAATTTGATGAATTCAACTATTTTATACTAAAAAATAAAAATTCAAATCGATTTCCTCAAAAATATGATATTTTGAGATGTGTCACTATTCTCGCAAACCGACTATATGTAGATTTTGGGTCATATATTACGAAAAAAATGCGTACTCTGTACCCTAAACACCCCATCTTCACCCCCTTTTTCATTAGTTTACAAATTTTAAGAGTTCTATTAGGTCAAATTAAGAAAACGTTTAACGTTGACTTTTTCATCCCGGAAAATATTTTCATTCCGCTTTTTATTCCGGTTGGTTATTGTCAAGATAGAACTAAAAATACAAAGTACTAGCTCAGCACCAGAATCACTCGTATTATCTCTCATAATTCTTAATCTCTATCCAAGCAATAATAGCGAAACGGGCTCGAGCATATCTTGACATCAAAGGCAAGAAATCTTGAAGCTACTACGTAGGTGTTTCAAAAATTTTAAATTAGTAATTAAAACGAATATTGTTGTTGGCTAATTAAATAGTGATTTAGATGTTTTTGTCTTGTATACCCACGGTCAGTTATCCAAAAGTGTTTTGTAAACTTATAAAAATTGTATGATATTGATAATCTTTATTACGATCAGCAAGCTCAAATATTGAAACTAACGCTTATTATATTAATTAGGAAAACTTGTAATTGGCAAATGGAAATGATAAATCAAAATAAATCTGTGGTATTAAACAAAAACAGGGTATCTGCAAATATCAAAATGTTAGGAAAACTTTTTTAAAGTTTGAGTTGATTTTTTTAAATATGTATTTTGAATTATTTTACGTATTGCATAATGCTGATCTTTTTCATTACATTGAATTTGATTATCAATTATGCATAAAATGATTAAAAACAATCCAAAATATATTGTAGCTTTATTTCAATAATTACTAAGCTACCAAATTTTCGACATATCGTTTCGAAAATAATGAAGCTTTTGAAAAATTATTTAGATTATAAGGTACAGATAGCAGCAAAAACTGAAAAACGTGAATTTTTGTTCGCAACGCTTACAAGACGCACGACCAACAATCATAAGTGTTTTTTCTAAACTAACAAAAGCATTGCACATAAAATACCTCAAACTCAAAATATAAATAAGGAAACACAAAAAAAAAAATAAAAAAATCGTAAAAGCAAGAGAGAAGTAAATTATTTTGTTTGTTTTTTTGTTTAAAGAGCAAATTCAGTGAAGGAAATAAATATTCCATTTCAAATAAAGAATTTCATCACGTTTATAAAAAAATTTGTTCCTTCGGTGTACATCTAATGTTAGTTTTATTTTTGGCCGTAGTGCGCTGATTGAATTTCATTGTTCTATGCGCTTAATGCTTCTTATTATTCTTTATTTTATGACTGTACTCAAATATAGGGAAATTATATTTATTGAGTTGAGCACAGACACAACCCTAGAATATTAGTAAGTTTAACTATTCTATTCGAGGTGTCACTATTAACCGAAAAGAGCTGTTCATTCACAATTATATTTGAAAGTTGAATTGCGTTACATTACAAATAATTGTGGCGATAAACGAATTAAAATTAGCGATTTTAAATAAGTGAATCACTACAATTTAAATTGCTGGACTCTATTATAAATTCAATTTTATTTAATCTTATTATTAGTTACACTGTAGAAAATATAATTTATCACCACGTAAAATTTAAGAAAGTGAATTATGAAAAGGACGCACAACTATATGGCGGTCGCAAAAAAATGGTTTCTTTTCATTTAATGAAAATTGACACAGCGCGTGTGTGTCTCGACAGAACAGAAAACGTAATTGTAGTGAAGCGAAAATGGATGAACTTAGCAAGTCGAAAAAAAATATGAAATATTTTGTTTTCTCTTTTGGGTTGTTTTTGACGTACATAAAATTAAACGTGTAGTAGATTATACGATTTGCTTTTGCTCGCTGGTAATTGCTGCAGGTGGTCGCATGCACAATGTTGCGCTGTGTTCTTATGTTAATTTAAGTTTGGGTGTTACTGACTAATTGTGGTGGCGAGTGAATGTTTGAATGTGAATGAATATAAATACATTCGTTTGCATGAATGAATTAGTGAGCCGCTACAGAATTTAATGGTGATCTTGGTTGTGACCTTGACCTTCATTTTCAAGGTGATTTGTAGGTCAAGGTAATTTTTTTAAATTAGAACGCCTATTTTTGATGACAGAATCAATAACATATTGGATGACAATTTGGTCTACAGAAGAAATCCCAGTAGAGTGGAAGACGACTCTTATTTGTCCACTTCATAAAAAGGGAGATCGATTGAACTGCAACAACTATCGCGGTATAGCTTTGCTGAACACGGGCTGCAAGGTGTTGGCCAACGTAGTCGCAGCAAAGTTATCAACTTATAACGAGAGGATTTTGGGTGATTATCAATGTGGTTTTCGACCAAATAGATCAACGACCGATCAAACTTTTACACTGAGGATTGTGCTGGAGAAATGCTATGAAAAGGACGTCCCTGTACACAGTCTATTCATAGACTTTCAACAGGCGTACGACAGCATTAAGAGGAATACGTTATGGAACGTATTGCCCTACCTGGGCGTACCGTCAAAATTGGCTTCAATGTGCCAGCTTTTAATGGATGGCTCAATATGTAAGGTGCTAATAGAAGGGAAAATTTCGGATGCCTTTGAAATAACATCTGGAGTGCGGCAAGGAAACCCTATAGCTCAAACTCTTTTCAACCTATCATTGGAGTATGTCATTCGTCAGCTCAATATGACGCAGCGTAGCTGCCTGTATTATAAATCAGCACAGCTATTAGCATACGCTGACGATATTTGAATTCTGGGTCGCAACATCATCTCTCTGAAAGAGGTTCTCCTCCCATTGGAATTAACAGCCCAACAAATAGGCCTTCAGACCAATGAAGCGAAGACCAAATACATGGTGACCGCGAGAAGGTAGACTCGAGGGGACTTCATTTCAGGAGATACTCAATATGAAAAGGTGAATGAGTTTAAATACCTATGTTAATGTGAGAATTAACTTCTTGTGAGAATTAAATAGACCTTCTTTAATTTTTAATATGAGTTACAACAATGTTAATTTATTGGCGTTTATTACAATTAACAACACAATGTTACTACGAGAAGTAACCTTTCTGTTCCGTTTTGATTACAACGATTACAAAGTTTGAGAAATATACATACTTTAATTAACTGTTGTCTTCTCTTTGGGTGTGCCTCCATTGACCGCTTTTTTCCTCTAGCCAATAATAACAAAAATTTGACAGCCCAAAATATGGTTCTCACACGACGATACGTTTTTAGTGGTCGCTTAGCTTGCCATCTATATATTATTATAATCGGTTGATTGCTGCAGCAAATTTTGCTTTCAAGTATAACAGTGACATCTCTGATCGATTAGCTTGTTCAGCGTTTGCGCGTTCATGTAGGTACCTACCATAATTTTGTTTTGAGACTATAACTCAGCTGTCAAATAAATAAATAAGATTTTAGGTCGTGTAGTAATGATTTCAACAAAAAATGGATTTTTAGGATAGGTTTCAAAATTGTAAGTTTATAATTGCCAATTTTAATATTGTTCTTCTTTTTCAGGCAGTTTTCGTATACCAACACAATACCAATTCAACGTAAATGAACTGTTGTACAAAATGTAAGGCCATCAAATAGAAATTATTATGGGTTGTTTTTTAGAACGTTATTTGGCAATTGCTGGCCTTAACAACCTAGGATCACTGATCACTGAGCAAAACTCCGTTTCTGTAGACATTTCATCGTGGATCGCAGCAGGCTACCGAGCATTTTACGCCAATATCAAAATTTTCAAATCTCCTCATATATCGCGCAAAATAAAATTGGACATCTATAAGGCGCTGATAAGACCAGTTGTCCTTGTCACCTTTGGTTGCGAGTCTTGGATACTAATAGTGCAAAACATCCAGAAAATCGCTACACACGCCGTGAAGCAAATAGCAGAATAATGGTTTCACAAAGAGAAGAGGAAACAGACCAGCAGTGTACTATGCGTCGAGAACATGATCGAAACCGAGCAGATACCAGAAGAAAACCCAAACGAAATTATTTGGCCATTCTAATTACGAGAGAGACGACAATTCCAGATGAATTCAAATGTGAATTAATGGACCAGACCATACGTTACCTGTGCAGCCAAGTTTTTTAAACTGGACATAATTTTTACACCAAGTGCTGCCATAATAGAAAAGTCGCCTTGCCTAAGCTGGGCCTAGTGCCAGATCTATTTTAAAATTTGCTTACAACCGATACAGCAGAGGCTAAAAACTTCTAAGATAATATCCGAAGTTATAATAGTTCACTGTGTTTTACCTCAATGGTTGCAAAAGTAGAAAAGCCTCCTTTCAACGGCCCTTATTGTTATCGCATTCACCGAGAGGTGTATCATTCTGTCAGTTCACTCCATCCTACTGACAAGAATCCCTGTTACGGCGAGCTATACATTCTGGATGCTTCCGAAGCTGTCGATGCGCGAGTTGGGAACAATCCAAAGTGTCTACCAGATTTACTATTGAAACTAGATACTATCATTCGAGAAATAAACCCCTACGCACAAGCATACAGAAATATGGCTGAAGTTGAAACAGAAGAAGTCGAAAAAGCTGAAGCAGAAGGGAGAGAAGCCCGTGAGGTCCATATATATTTTAAAAGCGACGCAAGCGAGAACCAAATACGTTACAACGTACCCACCGGGAATGGTTATTCGGATATCGCAGCAGTTTTCGTTGGAGACAATGGTGAACCTCCTCAATATCGTGATATTTGCATATATCCCAATATAAAGACAATAAAACGTATAGTTGTACTGAGCTAGAACTGCGACCCAATGAGCTTTCCACTTCTTTTTCCAAATGGTGAAACAGGGTGGACCATAAATAAGGAACATGGAGGAGCGAGAACAAATATAGAGGATAAGATGACGGCTCTGCAATTCTACGCCTATAGGTAATAAAAATTGAAACCTAAGATATTTGAAACTGAATTCAGCAAGCGATTTTACCAATTTTCAGATTAGCCATTCGTGATGGCTTTAGCTTGCTCCATAGCAGTGGCAAATTGTTTCAGCAATATGTGGTGAATGCCTACTGCAACGTTGAAGCAACGAGACTTCAATTTATTGAAGTGGTCCTAGAGCTCAGCAACAACGGTATCAAGACTCAATGGCCATAGTGAGGAAGTTTGGTAAACCAGATTTGTTCATTACGATGACTTGCAACCCACTATGGGATAAAATTATCAAAAGCATTGAACCATATCAACTAGCACAAAACCGGCCAGATGTCGTCGCACCAGTCTTTAACATGAAACTTCAGGAGTTGCTGAAAGACCTTACTGTAAGGCATGTTTTTGGTGTCCCCAATGCCTTAATGTATAGTATTGAGTTCCTAAAGCGTGGACTTCCTCATGCCCACGAACTGTTGACATTGTCAAAAAATTCTGTGGCCCTGTGGCAAAAGTTCAAAAATTTTATAGAGGATTTTCAACTTACAATGGACGAGGAAAAAGCTACAGATAACGCTTTGCATCATGTCGAATGTTTTTTGAAACAGCACGGCTTTAATTTGGGAAAAACAGGATTATCAAGCTACAATAATGAAAATGTTGTTGCCATGAGGGAATTGTTGAATGTTGAAGCCGAAAAGTAGCTAGGGGAAGACTGCTACAGCAAATTAACTGACACTCAGAGGAAAATAATCGACACCATTTTATCAAAGGGGTTGGGACCAAAACTGTGTTCTTTCTTGAAGGTTAATATTTTTATGGGGCACAATTTAGATGACGACAATTGTGATCGAGCTAATTCTTTGATTTTGATTTTAGGACCAGCAGGATCTAGAAAAACATTTATATACAACACCTTGATTCACATCTTGAAAGGAAATGGTGACTGTGATCGATGAAGCTACTGCCCATACTACTTTCAAAATTCCGATCCCAGTGAATGAGACGTTCGTTTGCCTAATCAAGGGAAACTCTTTGGAAGCAAAGAAAATTCGGAATTCTAAACTTATAATCTGGGATGAGGCACCCATGATGCCGTCACAATGCTTTCTCACCGTGAACACACTTCTGCAGGATCTAACGGGGAAGAAAAAATCTTCGGTGGAAAAATTTGCGTCTTTGGGGGAGATTTCAGACAGTTGCTACCCGTTATACCACGAGGATCGCGAGGTTTGATCGTCTCCAGCTGCTTGAATTAGAAGGCAAACCTTTGGAGTCAATTCAAAGTATGAAAATGAATTTTGTTCATGGCTGCTGAAATTGGGAATTGAGGCCTAGGCGGTATCGTTCAAATTCAAATTTCGGAAAAGCAATTTTATGTTCGACCAATCAAGAGGCATTAGAGTTGAACGAAAAAGTTTTGGAGATCTTGAACGAAAATTGCAAGGAATATAGGAGCATTGACAGCACAGAAGAGGCTGATGAATTTGGACAATATCCGATGGAATTTCTAAATAGCTTAACACCCATGGGCATGCCACCTCATCGTCTTGAACTGAAGATTTGAGCGGTTATATTGCTTCTACGAAATTTAAACACTAAAATTGGATTTTGTAATGACACTAGATTGGCAGTTACAAGAATGATGTCCGTACCTTTGACGCCGTCAAAGTTTGTGGTGAGAGGTATACTAAAAATGTAGTTTATCAAGAAGTATTATTGTAAATATGTATTGTAAATTTCTGCAGTTTCTGCTCAATTAATATCTTTATTTATTTTTTGTAATTGACTGTTCTCATTGACTATGCACCCTTTACCCATTATATTACCTGCGACTTTTGCATACTTAACAAAATAATGCAATATAAGTAATAAATATCTAAATGCCATATACAAGAAGTCGTCATAAATATATGGGAATAAATTATGAGGTGGTTAAAAAAGTCGTCACTACTTTAACATATAAAACGAAGTGTCGTCAGTCATTAAAAAAAACCGACGAGCTTGTATCCGAGACACGACCTATTAACGTAGGACTACGTACAATTGAGGAAACTTTATTTGTACAGTTTAAGTGAAACCAAAATTTAGAACTCACAAATTAAAAATAACATTAATTGCCTAATGCTGCCATCTTTATGCATTTGATCTCCAACCTGTGGCTGCACACTCTATTGTAATGAGCATATGCTCAAAATAGTGTGTGTACCTTTACACCAAATTTACAAGAAATAAAATAAATAAATAAAATCTCCCAGCGCATTTCTCCAAAACTTGCTTCCACCCTAATGGCGTTCCATAATAATTTGCTGTTAATGTTTATATACGACCTTACACCAAAAGAATTTATTACTGAAGAATAATACCTTTAAACGCGATTTTAATAAAGCAATTCACAAATAATGTATCGATCATTATATCGTTGAAATTTCATTCATTCGAATATCACAAAAAGTCAATAAAATGTCACAGAAATGGAAATGTATCTCTATTATTAAAAGCTTACTAGATATACAAATCAAATGACGTATTAACACTAAGGAGTACTTTTTAGAATTGCCCAATGGTATTAAATCAAATTAGTTTTCGGTCACTTGGAAACTTTGAAGCCCCATAACTAGCAAACCTAAACATTTTTCAGCCTGATCTTTACGACTATATATTTTTTTCGGATTGCATAGGTTATACAGCATATAAATTCAAAAAATGTACTTAATCTTTTACATAATGAAAACAAAAATTTTTTGAACTTTTTTATTTTAATTTTATAGCTTTAAATCAATATGGCGTGCGGCATGTTTGATCAAGTTTATGACTATTTAATTAAAGTTGAAATTAAAATACATATGAATAGTTTGTTGTTTTAATTATTTTTCAATCCAAAAATTTGTATTTAACTTGGTTTGATTTTTACAGTTTTTAAAACATTACATTTATATTTATCAAGGGACATTGCTTTAATCAAATAAATTTCGTAAATACGTCAATTCCGTGACGCGCGTCATCACATTGAAATTTTGGTTTACCCCCCATATATAATGAAAACAAAGACGTAGTCCTACGTCAAAAAATAGTCAAGGAGTCGTTACTTTGTCATCTACTTGAATTCAATGTTAATTTTATTTCTGCATAAGAGACCCGCAGCGCGGGTATAACCGCCAGTATATTTGTATATCGTGTTATAAATTATAATTACAAAAAAGTAACGCTATAAATTCTTATATCAGAAGACAAAAATCAATTTGAGAAAATTTAAATATTTCCATTTTCAGTGATATTCTTTACATTCGCTTTACACTATAGAAACAATTTCCTTGAAATGCAATATTTATTTGAAAAACGTCTCAATGTTAACTAACTAGGTACTAACGAAGTAGTTATACAGTAATTGATTAGAAATTGTATTCACATTCGCGTTAACTGGCATATGCGATTAAAGTAATGTACATTTTATTTTTTGTCATTATTTTCCATCAATCATTTTAAATGGATCGCCCAACACCAATATTCATCAAGCAATCAATTTTGGTGGAAAGCAAAAATTTCTCATTTTATACCGTACGTATACAAAAAAACCCAAACTTTTCCGTATAAACAAATCCCCCTTTTGAGTGAGTTTTATCGATCTTAAATAAATAAAAAGAAAATTGTATGTATACTGTATACATACATTACAATTTATCTTCATACATATTTATTAACATATTTATAATATACATAAACATAACAACATAAAAAAATTAATATTAATTTTCTTGAAATTTGAATAAAGTGTTGTTGGCGCTTAAAAAAAAATTATCTTAAATTAAAGCCATTATATAGATAATTATTATCGAGTCGTTATTTTCTATTGGATTGTTTTCTAGGAAGAATACGACATCGAATACAATATGGAAAATCAATGTTATCTTGGGTATGTGGATCTAACATATGTGTAGGCAGCCTAAAACATTAATTGGTACAAACGAAGTACTTTTTTGCTAGATAATTATATTTTACAAATTTTAATCTGTAGAGTGGCGTTAGCACAAAAGTATGGTGCAACCATTTGTTAGGTTCACAGAGAGACGATTGACCGACCGATTTTCCAACAGAACTTTAATGTTTGCTATAAAGATTTTTATTTAATGGACAATTGTTTAATCTGCTATAAGCAAACATATAGCTATTATTAAGAAAAAGGATAAAGATTTTCTGACACAGCGCTGCTCAAATGAGGGCCTTCGAGGTGAATAAGATTGAAATCACAAAATATAAAAAATTGCCCAAATTTTTGTAGATTTTATAAAGCTCTGATGTATGAACTAGTTTTTAAAAGGGGTTGTTGTTGGCAGAAAGTCTAGGAATATTTTACTTTATTTTTGGCAAATAAACAAATATGTTTATCTTATGTCCCTCTCGTATTTATAACTTATATGTGCAATATACATTTTTGCAATTTTAATTTAATTTTGGAAAATTTATAGACTTTTGTTTAATTTACTTTTCAACGACAATAACTAAATCTTAAGGTAAAGCAGATATCTATTTAGTTTTAAAAAATATTTTTATTGAAACATTAAATTACATTTTTATCTATAGATACAGAGATGTTTTTTTTATTGATTAGCGATTGTTGTGCAAACTGAAAACTAAGAAGAATGAAGGAAAAGAATAGAGACTATCTTAAAGAAACTAAAGAACCATTTCTAGACAAGGGCAGATCCACGCTGGTGGCCGAATTTCCATGGCCTCCGTTCCAACTTTAATGAACTACCTTAAATTATACATAAATCCTGTATGGATAAGTTTAAAAATAAGCATGTTGTATCGTTATATTGTTTAAAAAATTAACCGGTGTGAAGTTTTTGGAACTTTTTTTTTGGCAGAAATTTATGCAAGTGTACTGTGAAGTTTTTGGACAAAATTGAGGTTTTAGAAAAATTAAATTTCTGAACAAATATCAAAGTGCGTGTAGATCTTTTAACAGTGTATTTAACAAAAATAAAGTTTCAAGTGAAATAAGCCCAAATAACTTTTAACATTAATTTTCAATTTTCTTTTCAACAAATCAAAGAACTTAGCGCCATTGCCGTAGGGCTCTTGCAAAAAAAATTTGAAAATTAACAAATCGACGAATTTCGCTTGGAACAAGGACGTTGTTCTCTATTATATCAAATAACACGAACCTCAGAGTTTGGGTCATATATGAGATTAGAATACGATAATTTGACCTAGACCGACAAATACTGTATTTTATAATCAAACCCTTTAAATAATCCAAAAATAATTTTCATCGATATTTTGACATCTCAATTTAAGTATAATGAAAATGGCAGGAGATTGCTAGATAAAATTTCAATAATGAAATTTTAATGAATAATTTTCTTGGTAGTAGTGAATAATGAAACAAGAGACTACTACACTGAGAGAAATTATATCACATAGAGTTATGTTTTCCATCATTTCAGTTATAAATTATAACTCGTTTTGGGATAAGAATATTTTATATCCCGAAAAACGAAAAATATAGCTGAACATTTTATAGCTACAAATATATTTAATTAATTGCCATTAAGCTAAGTAATTCTTCAGGAAATTCTAAATAGCAAAATTCGCAATAAAACATATAAATAATATCGTATAATCATTTCTACATAAGTTAAATAAACATCTATGAAGGTTACTTAATTACCTACAAAAGTTATATAATTATCTTGTCGAGACTTTTATTTTCTTTAATTCGAAATTGATTATATCAATTTTGAGTATAGATTTAATCGATAACATAAATAAATATTACCTTAAATTATCTAAATTAAATATAAAACTCGACCCTTCCACATAGTATATTGAACCATGCAAGTAATTAGAATAGCTCGTTTTGGTAAATGTTGATAGCTCTGTTCACTACATTTTCATAGCTGTTTTAAAAATAATATAACTCAATTTATTTGTTTTGGTATTTTAATTCAGTTTATTAATATTTTATTATTACAATGTCAATACATTACGTATTTTAATAAGCTTATTATCTAATTAGCTTAATTATAAATAACTAATCTATAACAAATAAATATGTATTGGATTTCACCAAATTTTTTGTTTCACGATCATGTCTTCAATATTTACTGTTTCGAATTTATGTGTCATTACTACTACCGAGCCGCAAAAATGATCACTGTAGTACAATGTCTCTAACGCTTGACATATAAAAAAATTAAAACATTTATAAGAAAAAATTTAGTTAATTAACCCATATATTGGTAAATTGTCGACGCCAATTTTCAGCATTACAGTCATACCTTTTCTATAAACTATATTTTTATACTTAATAAAATTTATTGATCTAATTTGATTTAAGTTCTGGATATTCAACAAAATTTAGACTTCGGCCGTCAAACTAGCAGGAATATACCCTTCAACCGACTTTCCTAAAATTGTTGGTAAACTTAAATATTTATTATTAATTTTACGTTTACTTAATTGTAAAAGGTTCCTTTTCGCAATTGTTAAACAAATATTTCTCCGGGATCTAGTATTAGCAGCGATTTTTTTTAATACTTGATGATGAGCTTCAAATCTCATCGACCACATATTGATGAGAGGACCAAACTTGCGCATTATGCCTGGGTAGTGTGTAATAAAATGGTGTTTTGGTATTAAAGTATAACCAAAATGTTTAATATATAAATTGTGATGCTCTTGTATCAAATTTTCTAAGGCATAAATAACAGTATCATTTATTTGAGTACATACAACATTTTTTCCTAGTTTACGCAATAAAATATATAAATCCCATAATTCATCAGACTCAGGAACCACATCACCAATGATCACGCTTAAATTATTGAGCAAACATAATATTTCTGATGCACTATCTTTAATTCGTTTTTGTTTTAATGCGTCCAAAGTCATTTCTTTAGGTTTATTGACTTTATTATTAATTCCATAATCAAAATTGTTGATTCGGAAGTTAAGAAATTCGATATTAAAATATTTTTTGACAGTTATATAATTGTAGAGTATTAATGCCAATTCTAATTTTGCAATACCTTCAAAGATATCGTGCATGATATCTACACTTATATTTTCTGTGCAGTGAAATCCCGGTACCGCGTTAAAGCAGCATACTTCTTTAATTCCAAATAACATATGATTAGTATCTCGTAATTGATGTGCATAATTTTCAACGTTTCTTAACTTAAAGCAGGGCCGGCGTGGTAGCGGTGCGAACGGTGCAAATGCACAGGGCCTCGCGCTTTAAGAAGGCCTCGCGCAAAAATTCCGAAAAATATTTTTTACAAATTTATTTATTTTGTGTATTATTAAAAATACAAACTAAAAACTAAACAAAATAATTTATTAAAGAAACTTTAAAAAAATCAACTGAGAAATTATTATGTATTAGATATAATTCGCTAATACTTAACTACATGGTTATAGTAATCATTTAATCAATAATGTAGTTAAAAATTCAGTCGTTATAGCGTGATCAAATTGGCTGGAAAATAATTAGATTTTTGGTGTTACTCATTCAGATCGAAACTGAACTTGTAATTCTTAATAATTTCACTCTTTGTAAAAAAAATTATCTGGTTATTTACCAGAATAACTTTAATTTCAAAAATTAAAAAAATATAAAAAATAGTTTTATTTAACATACTATACATATACTCATATTATGTACTCGTACGTATATATAGTAGAAAATTTAAAGCTTTCATTAAACTTGAAATATTCTGTTTGGACTCTGGGTGCTCCTCTAAGTTTAATTAGGTAAAGGTCTCAATTTATTTGGTATTCTTCAGAAAATCATTTTCTGCTTCAACCGCACGATGGGATCTCTTAATAAAACATGTGAAATATCTAACACCGAAACCTCTTTCAGATACCAGTTGGGAATACCGTGATTGACAATAAAATTAAACACGAAGTTTTGTCAATATATAATCAGTTGACTTCTTATGAGTTCCTTGTAAGCATTACGATTTGGTCCGATTTGTTAGGTAAAGTAGGTTTCGTCAGTAAAATATTGCAATTGCAAAGCTCGACCATGCAAATAGATTTGACAATAAAACATCTAAAAGTATTGTTATAATTTTTTGAAAAATATAGAGAATCTGGTTTCATTCTCTTTGGCTGCATTAGAATTAAATAATGATCAAATATTTAAAATCGAGCGACATAAGAAAATTCGATCATTATTTGATTATGAAGCTGGTGATAATGCCATAAATGATGCAAAAGAAAATTTTAAAGCCGATTATTTTTTGAGAATTGTCGATTCTGCCATTATTCTGCATTTAAGAAGCGATTCGAATCATATGAAAAGCACAACAATATATGTACATATGTATTTGGATTTTTATATAATGTAGAGAAATTTAAAAGTATCAAAGAATTAGACATTTCTATTAATTGCAAAAGTTTACATGCTGTACTCGAAGGAGACTTTCCTCCCGATGATTTAATTCAGGAATTGTTGTTTTTTAGAAATACGTATTGTCCCAGAAAAATCTACTTTCAAAGATCTTTATTTGTTGAATTTAGATCTTAATTTGTTGAAATTTTACGTAAATATGTGTCTATGTACCTTTAAGTTAAAATATTTAATGTGTATCTGATTTTTTAAAATATTAATGTCTCAGCCCTCGCAAATCGTCATGCACAGGGCCTCGCAAAATATCAAGCCGGGCCTGACTTAAAGGAGTCTTCTTTGCACAACATTTTTGTTTCTGATTTAGTACAAACACATATTCTACAAAAACTGTTCGAATTAAAGCTTTCATTAAAACCAAGGATGGAATTAACTCCCAAATTATCTCCTACAACCGCAACAACAATAACAAACGCTTGAAATTGTTCTCCATTTAATGATAAAATGAAACCAAATTCCCACAATCGCTTTAGTTCGGAAATTAGAGGGGCCAATATAATCTTGTTACTATAAGCTTTCCTGTCAATTGAATTAAAAAGCATAACGAGAAATATGTTTTCTAATTTGGACCTATATTCTGGAGGCAAATTAGCCACATATACAGCCTAATTTTTGTTCACCAGCAGAACTTCCAAGCGGATTATTATATCGAATAGGGAATTGGTCTCGTTTTTGTTGCCAGAATGTCGTTTGAACGATATTGCTTAAAGTAGACTTTTCTGTACCAAGTTCTTCGATATATTTAATAATGTACTTCAAAACATTACCCTGTTCTAAGAAATTTTGTAGAATATGCTCAATTGAAATATAGCTAAGTTTGGCATTAATTGGACTTAAAATGAAGCTGTTTTGAACCCGTTTTGTGTTTAAGTATTCACCAATTTTTATGAAATTCGGTTTTATTAAAGCATTTTTATTTTCCAGAAATTTAATGCTATAAGCGCATCAGTATTCAAATTATTTAGTGGATACCGGGATAAATTTAGAATTTTTTCAAATGTGGCTAGATTTTTATCCGACTCACCTAATTCTTTAATTCTAGTTAAAATATTTTTATACAACTCAGTCGAAATATTTGAAATATAATTGGTGATTTCCTGAGTAACTGTTTGAACTTGGGATTTATTTAAATTACCTGAATACAAATTACTTATTAAATTCATGTTACAATATTCAATATTATTTATATAAGGTTCTTCACATAAAAAAATTCTCGTTTGATTAAATTTCAAAGTATTTTCGATTGGGTTGCCATCTATGTTATCATTAATTGTTTTAGCTGAATTAAAAGGAACTTCAATTTTAGATTGTTCATTATCTTTGGAATGTTTTATAATATGTTTTCTAAAAGAATCAAAAATATTGAATTCTCTCCTTGGATCACAATCATTGCATATAAAAACACATAATGATTTATGGAATGTTTTTATGTGTGAGATATACGATTTATAACAATTAACTAGTGAATTACAACTAAAACAATTCATGATATTATGTACTTAAAAATTATTACTAGATTACCCCTAAATCTGTTTATGCGAACCATTCAATGTTATTAGTAAATTAACCTATAATTCCAGCAGTTTTACGAAATTTAAATAAAAATAATTCAATCAGATTATCGTAAAAATGAAATTCAATTATTTCGTAAAATTACAGTTCGAATAAGTAAATTTATCAAAGCAAACATATACCAGAATTTTATATAACCTCAAGACGTTTCTTCTTTTCAACTGTACTTATTAAATTATTTACTGAGATGAAATTTTTGTCCCAGTCAGTCTTTATCCCATAAACACACTGTTGTATAAAAACCCACAATGCCTCCGCCCCAACCGGATATTTCGAGTGGGTCACGTGAAATATTTTGAAGCACAGGTCGATTGCTTTAATTGGGCTGCCAATTAGGTATAATTTTTCATCTACATAAATATATCCTACTGGATTGCAATCACCCAATACAACAGGTAAAGGCTGAAACGTATTTTTTAGACTCTGCACTTTTACCTTAATTTCTTGAATCTTAGTATGCATATGTGGGACATCCTAAAAATTAAACAGATTTGATTACTATTTCGATTATTATACATAGATCATCATTATTACTTACAGCAGCTTTCATTACAAATTGATCAGATATTTCTGATTTAGTTAGTTTAAATGATCCATTTGACACTCGCTTTCTACCAAAATTACTGTTTATTAAAAATAGCAATACAAAAAAACTAGTTAGCTCATTACTTAATAGTAGAATTTGTTCTAAACTGTTACATTTTTGTTTTAATTTAGCAATCTCTATTAAATATTTATTAATTGCTGGCCAATCATCAATTAATTTATTCGTGCGGTCTTTAAAAATGTGCGTGAAATCAATTTCAAATAAATCAGCTATTATGTTAGAACATCTTAGTGACGGAAATTTTGTAAAATATTTTGAAATATTTAAATCTTCTTGATCCTTAAGCTCTCGCAACCTAAATTCTGTGGTAACTCTCCAATGACGAATTATTTCATCATACGGTTCGACGTTATGTTTTAGGAACTCTATAGATGTTTCGTTAAGGTCATCTGACTGTAACTCTACGGTACTGCTGTTGCGTTGGGGCGTCAATTTATTAATTTTCGCTCTCAGTTTGATATAGGCAGTATAAAGCTTGCCGGTACTTAATTGTTTTGTAAGCTTATTGTACGGAATGAAATAAATATTCTCATTTTCAGAGCTAAATACTCTATTGATTTGTTGGGCTAATTGCCCCAACCTTTCAGACGTAATTTTGAAATTTCCTGTACAATCAAACTCCTTTTCAATTATTAAATTTGATAAGTCAGTTTGTTGTCTGTGACCGAGATTTTGGTAGACTTCGAAGTAAGATTTGATTAATCTTCCTTTGGTACAGTCTAGATAAGCATTGATATCAAATGCATTAATAATATGAATGGTTGACGAAGGAGAAAATATTAACCCCGGTTGTTGTTGCTCCTGCACAAAAAATTTAAAGTATATAAGAATTATGCAAGTTATGATATTTTCAGAATTAAAAACTTACAATGTTATGATTTTCCGCATTCTGTATTTCTGCAATTTCCCCTATTAGTTCGGACTTGTTACTTATCGTGCTGGCTGGACTCGAAGACTATACCAAAGTGAATAGAATATTATACGTAAATTAAACTAAATTAATGAGAAATACTTTTTAAAAAAAGTTATGAATTTATTTTAAGAAGAATTATCAATTCATTCAGAAGACTGTTAAAAATGTTCAGGATTCTAAAATAAATCACAGAAGCATATTTTTCTCAATTTTTGAGCTTTTAATTTATTTTAAAGGTTCCAATAAAGTTTTAGCCGAAAAATTGCAAAAAATCACATCAAATTAAAGTAAATATGTAGACTGAAAATCGAAATTATTTATGACGCATCTTTTTATAAATTTTTGGAAAAATTTTATGTTGAATTTTAATTTTAGAGAACCAACTTTTAAATAAATAATGATTTTGAAAATAATTAATTTAATTTAAAAACATTTTTTTCTCAATTTTCGAGTAGCGGGTTTGGTGTGAATGTAAAGTGGGAAAAAATGTCTAATGAAAGATAAAATGTATCTCAAATAAAAGTGTTTGATGAAGACATTTCACAATTTTTCGAATATGTTTACCGAAATGATGCCGGCTTTAATATGTACATTATATAAAAAGTTTTAAAATTATCATATTTATCCTCATATTGAAAATAGAGAAAAAAGAATAAATAATTAAAAAAATAAAATAATCGTTACAATACACGAAACCACTATTAGCACAAAAATTGGGAAATCACTAAAAATATAAGATTAACACTACTAAATAAAACACAGGGATCCCATGTTATTTTCTTCATTATTTTGCCTTGATAAACAATTAAAATCGATTATCAAATATGAACAAAATAATTAATATACTTGGGTAACAATTAAGCAAAAATTAATTTACATTAAAAATTTAAACAATACGTACAACATACCTAGTGATTAATTTTTTCAGTTACAAAAAAGAAATGGTATGGTTAAAATTTTCTTTTCAATCATGGCACTATGAAAATTTTTATTAAATTAATAAAATAAATACTGTCGCAGTTCTCACAATTATTTTATAAAAATATACTTACCAACATATTCAGTTAAATTTTATTTACGTTAAAGGATAGTATTTTTGTTAAATCAATTGCATACAATTGCACAACTTATTTTCTACTATACTTCGATCGTGCGATATCGACAGTTCTATACCACGTTTAAAACAAATAACCTGTTAACTAATACTTTTTCTGTAACAGCATCTATTTCGCTTACTTACCGACTAAAAAGAGACGGATTGAAATATAGCACAATGAAAGGAGTAACAATATATTTTCGATATTTGTATGTCTAGGATGGTAATATTCAATGGATGTATAGGTTTATTTATACCTATTGTAGCAAAACATACTACTGCATGAGATTTTCAGTATTACGTTTACAGATATACTTTACTGATTATTAGCTTTATTATTTAATTTTAAATAATGTATATATTTAACTAAATAAATATTTTACCAGATCTAGAACAGTATCGAAAAAATCTAAATTTATTATTTTTGTTATAGTTTGAGGTTGTATATCCCATTTAAATAAAAATCAGCCGATATGACCTTTTAATTAGTTCCGTTACATCAAATAAAAATATAAACGATTTCAATAATCTTTTACAGGTTTTCAGATAAATTTAATGTTAAAACAGCTAAATTTCAAAGATATCGCCTTATAACTATTTTGATCATTATTATTTTTTTCAGTGTAGATAAAATTTCAAAAATAAAAAATAGTGATTAATAAGTAATCACTATTAGCAGTGAATAATGGATATCATTGGGCGATTTCAGAGCACCAAACAGTTGGCAACATGTTGAGTAAAATCACGGCCAACGCTATGAAATTTAAGAACTTTATTAGTAATTCAAATCAAATTAGCAATGATTTCACTAAACATGATGCCAACAGTTTGCGGATCTGAAAGCGCCCATTATAATTGAAGAAACAAAAATATAGTGAGTATATTATAACATAGTCGTAGAAATGTTGTATATACATACATACAGTGACTCTCATAATTGATCACGATTTCATAAACCGCTAATATTTTATTACACCAAAATAAAATAAAATTTTTTAGTTTTTCTTTTTAAATTCAACAGTTTATTAAATATTTATTTACAAATTAAAAAAACAAGTCATTTTTAACATCACAAATATCTATAATAAATTAACATAAAAATTATTAGGTGTGATCAATTATGAGAGTCACTGTAAGTGTTCTTTTTTTTTCGTCTCTATCTCTGCAATCTTTTCTGGGGCTCAAGGCACTCCCAAACATTTCGCAGTTCCCTTTTACCGTCCTACCTAACGCCGCCGCCGTTGCCAGCCAACTCGAGGACGTACGGCTATAGACCCGCTTTTGTTTAAACCACCTGCACATTGCATTGCTTCATGCAAGCCTATAGTACTGACATTAAAGGTGGGTTGGCGCATGGATTCCGCACTCTCAACAGGGGGTCATAGATGTGTTCATCGTCATCACCGATCGTAATCAGATGATGAAAAATCACTTTTGCATCCCGCCCCTATAGGGATTCGAGCCCGGTACCTCCCGAACCAACCGCCGTAGCTTTAACCACTGCACCGTTTGGTCGGTAAGTGTTCTTTATAAAAATTCATAAATATAATTTACTCACGCTTCCCTCACTATTGAGTTGTGGTTACTCACTAATCAAGCTTGGTGTGAGCATATCCTGCAATGTACCGAAAAAGAAATGTTGCACTGTAACGTTTATACAGCGTTACACCGTAACGTTAATATAACATAGGATTATTCATCGATCAGTAAGCAATTCTTTTTAAATATTTACAGTTTAAACGTTTTTATTTAAGATTTAATTTTAAATAATGAAATTATAAGAAAATTTGATTGAATCCTTAGTATTCAAATAATTTTTTACCAATAAATGTTATTTGATAATACGTAAATAATCCTATGTTATTTTTTCACTTTTAAAAAAAATCAGATCTTTGGTTCTGTAGCACCTAAAATAATTATTGTAGGCTTGTTTTTCTCGTTAGTGTCTGTGGTAGTTTGGTAAAAAAAATCACGGTTTTCGAAATATAATTGGATATAATGGCAAACATGTGAACATTTTTTAAGTTTTTTTTTACTTATATGGAGTTAGAATTTGTCTGACGTGTATTAACATTTTCACATTTAGACAGAGAATACAAACTTTACATGAATTATATCAGATTTTTTAAAAATCATTAATAACGTTTTTATAACGATTAAAGGCATTTATTTTTAATGTCCATGTATTCTAACTGACGTATCTCCCCCGCCATCTTGAACTTCCAAAACGGCCATGTAGCAAATAAAAGTAGACAAAACAATTTTTTTATATTTACTCAATTTTTGGGTATAGTGAGGTGCCCAGTTGATAGAGAATGACTGGTGTCGGAATTCACTGTTAATTCCGCGAGGGCCGCTTGGTTCTTTAATTTCCCAAGTTTAAACCAAACAAAATATGAGACACAAGCAAGCACCGATTGATTAACACAAAAAAGGCTACGGTTAAGTTTGGCGTTACAAATTTTATTAAAAAATAACAATTTATGTGTATTTTCATTTATAAAGTGCTGTGTGGCGATTGAAGGTGAAAAACAAAAAAGAACTGACGCAGAATTACATTTTGTTGTTGCCTTTATAAAAAAAAAAAAAAAACCGACAAGCTTGTATCCGAGACACGACCTATTAACGTAGGACTACGTAAAATTGAGAAACCTTTATTTGTACAGTTTAAATGAAACCAAAATTTAAAAGTTATAAATTATAATTAAAACCGTTAATTCTCAATTACCATCAATTATTAATTAATTCTGCCATCTTTATGGATTAGGCTGTATTAGCCTAAGAGTACCCATTGTACATATTTTTTCTTAATTTTTATATTTATTGTTTATACAATACTAAATTTTATATTTCTCAATTCGTTATATCACAATGAAACGCCGTTTTAAAACAAAAATAAAAAATTGGGGTCTATCCGGCTCCTCGTACAACACTTTTCCCACAAAGCGTCCGTTAAAGATCACCAAACCAACCATTTATATTTTACAACCATTTTCTGTTATTTTTCACAGGCATTTTCTTAAATTTTGAGACCTCTTCCCCAAAATCACAATTGGTCACGACAATATAAATTTTCTACTCTCATGCCGCCAAATCACAGCTTTTGAGTTGCCAAATTCAGAAAATTATAAAAACTATTCTAGGTTACAGTATTCTGTGAGACCTTAACAAAACCATTTTTCTTATCGGTAACCAAGCCCTATTTAGACGTTAAAACCACCCCTTAATTTGCGAAAAAAAGGTAATTTCATTCCCTAAAAAATAGAGATGCAACCTTTATAATTTAATTTACTATGAATTTTGTACTTTTTATGAGAAATAATTACCAATTTGTTGAAGTCGAGATATACCTACCAAAAAAAAAACGCTTTTTGAGGTCAATTAAAAGGTTTCGTTAATGTATCAAAGAGTACAACTTAGAACAGTTTTTATAATTTTTTGAATTTTACAGTTCAAAAGGTTACCTTGTTAGACTACTCAGAATTGAAACGTGTTTTCATCTACGACCTGTAACAATTAGACCCAGTTATACATCTCTAGTATACTGTTGAAAATCCGACAATATTATGTGAGAAACGTCAAAATTGACCGATATACTATACTGATCCCAGCGCTTTTTTTCAAAACTTGCTCCACCATAATGGCGTCCCATAACAATTTGCAATTAAGGTTTACATACGAGATACGACCTTATACTAAGAGAATTTATTACTCAGAAATAATACCTTTACACCCGATTTTAATAAAGCAATTCACAAATAATGTATCGATCAATATATCGTTGAAATTTCAATCATTAAAATGTCACAAAATATCAATAAAACGTCACAGAAATGTCAATTCACAGAAATGGGAACGTCTTGCTATTATTAAAAGCTTACTAGATAGCTATAATTTATTTTTAAATATTGACGATTCAAATGACGTATTAATCTAATTAGTTTCCGGTCACTTGGAAACTTTGAAGTCCCATAACTCAAAAATCTAAACATTTTTTGGCCTGATCCTGGCGACTATACATTTTTCTAGGATTGCATAGGTTATTCAGCATATAAATTCAAAAAATTAACGCAATATTTAACATAATGAAAATAAAAAAATTTTCAACTTTTTTATTTTTATTTTATAGCTTTAAATCAATATGGCGTGCGGCATGTTTGATTAAGTCCATCACTATTTAATTAAAATTGAAATTAAAATACATATTAATAATTTGTTTTTTTAATTTTTTCAATCCAAAAATTTTTATTTAACTTTGTTTGATTTTTACAGTTTTTAAAACATTACATTTATATTTATCCAGAGACATTGCTTTAATCAAATAAATTTCCTAAATACGTCAATTCCGTGACGCGCGTCATCACATTAAAATTTTGGTTTACCCCCCATATATAATGAAAACAAAGACGTAGTCCTATGTCAAAAATTGTTTTTTTTTCACAATTGGTACACAAATCTACTCTACACAAATCCAAAGTTTCTTTATACAAATTAAAATAAATTTAATTTACTGAAATTTTGACATTTGCACATTTGTTTACGATTTGCCATTCAAATATAAAATGCAAATATTTAAAGTTTTAGGAATATGAGGCTAGTTTATGATACTAATTTGTATTTTTTAGGACAAGTTGCGGTAAATGAGGAAATCCAGTGTCCTCCAAATGAGATAAGAGGAATTGCTTTCATGGGTACAATCCAGATTACTCATTATTTGTTGTTTCTTTTTAGGTTAATATGCATCATCACCGATTGGTAACCAGGAACCCGTAAGTGCAGCAGATCCAGAGTATATTATTTATAATCTATAGATGTTGTAAAATAAACTTGAATCTGGGATAGCTTACAGCAAATAAACAAAGATGAGTTTTTGATTTTAAAACCGTAGGGTAAACTACCTAATGACGAGCCCCTACTCAATGACAAGCACTCATATTTTAAAAATGCCGATATTAAGTGAACAGAAACAGTAATAGTTTTGCGCTATAGTCTATTCACTTCAACAATACCTGTTCGAAATCTCTTTCATATAAACTTATTTTCTATATCTTCAGTTAACAATAGAAACTCAACGTGAAAAGAGGTAACTCCCGCATTTTTTACTAAATTTTAGATCTCTTGTGTTTTTGTTAAGCAACTAGGTAAGTGATTTTGGATTTTTATCATAACTATAAAATTTACTAAAGTGATAATTTATGTTTTAAAATAAGTTATTAAACGTAACATAAATAAATGATTTTTATGGGTAAAAAATAAATTTCGCTAGTTTCTCCCGATGCCCGCTTTTGGCATTAAAAAAATGGTAATTTCCTATAACAATCATAGTGCTTAATTTAGAAAGTTTTTTAATAAAAAGAAAATGCCAATAGAAGGCAGTGTGCTTGATATTGCAATTTATTCTTGTAGTTTCTTCCTACCCAATTGTGGGCATATGTAATAAAATTAAATAGCTTATAAATCCCAGAAGTGATGTTGTAGAACTTTTGAAATATATTTGTAGCTAGGTATGTATATTCCATTCGATTTACGACGTAAGAGTTTATTAAAGACTCTATAGTAAATTCCGATGGAGTGGAAGTATTTATGAATTGAATTGATACCGTTAAATTTCTCAAATATACATTGACTCCGGGACTGTGAACAAAATTACGATGAATTTTATTATAACTAGATACCTAACTGTTATTTTTTATGTTTTTTAAGGCCGTACTACACCTAGTTATGCCTAAAATAAAACAACCGTACAAAAGCGTTAAAAAATATACCGAATCAATGCTTCAATGCTTGGAATGACAAAAAAAGAGGCAGCAAGATTTACATTTAGATGAATATGCAGATATTTTAAACTATTCAACTAGGTTATATAATGACGATGAAACAAACTTTCTGCTTTGTCCAAAAACTGGTAAGGTACTAGCACCGAAGGGAAGTAAAAATGTTTTCGAGGTAGACAAAGAACAGGCAAAAGAAAATTTGACTGTAATATTCACTATTGCTGCTTCGGGAGAAATAACACCGCACCAATGATTGTATATCCTTATAAACGGATCCCAGCTAACGTCGTGAAACAAATTCCTTCAGATTGGGGGTTTGCGTTATCGGAAACCGGCTGGATGAAGTCGGTTATATTTATAAATTACATAAAAAATGTTTTGCACCCCCATTTAGTTTCCAAAAATTTTTGAACGGACATAAATCTCTGCCACAATTTAAAAATAATACTCATTTCCCTCTATCCAAACGCAACAAGAATTTTACAACCTGCTGACGTAGCCACATTTAAACCTGTAAAGGCAGGATGGAAAATGCCATTTTAGAATTCGGGACTAAAAATCCGGAAAGCGATGTCGCAAAAGCGGATGTCGCTCTAATTTTACAAAAAGCCATCACCAGTCATTTACATCCGGCTACCATAATTAACGGATTCAGAGCGTGTGGTTTGTACTCCTTTAATAAAAAAGCCATCGATTTTTCACGATGCGTGCAAACAGCAATATTGGTATATTTGCACGCGGGAATCAATAATAATTTAGAAAATACCATGTCATTGGAGAATTTTAAAGTTATAGTGGGAATTAAAAACTTAGGAGAGTTGGAAAATTTTGCAACTTCAAACTCAACTTACTCGGAAGATTTTTTACTACTCCACCAAATTTATAGTAAATTGACCAGTTCTTACAAAATTGAAACAATGACTCGAGACGAGCGAATCAATTTAGAAATTAATTTTGATGAGGAAGATGTGGACACATTAAATGATATTCCAATTATTGATGATCACGCAAAAGCAACTGAAGAAACCATAACATTTGAAAGCGAACAACTTTTAAATTTACAGGAAGATCTGAACTTCGAAATTGAGGATTTAGCTGTTGTTTTTTTTTGGGCAACTTGGCTAGCACCAAATAATTTTATTCAAAATAAAACTCCCGAGAAAAAGCTTTCTAGACCTTCCCACAACTCGTTCGTTATCACTTCAAAAAAATGGTACGAAAATGAAAATAAAAAGAAACAATGTAAGGAAGAAGTTGAAGAGGCAAAACGAGCACGAAAAGCTAATCGGCTGGCGAAAAAAATTGAAAAAGAAAATATAAAGCAAAACAAAAAAAAGTTCATTAAAATCAATTTACCAAACCTGTCTGCCGTTTCAAGGTTAGGAAAAATAATTAAAAAGAAACCATTCAAACCAAAATTGCCTTTAATCAGTGATCAATCAGCTATATTAACGACTTCCGTTATCAGTAATCTGCAGACACGATTGGTGACAAATCAATTCAACAGTTCTCAAATAGAACCGCTGAATGCAACGGTTGGCAATGGACTGTGTTTCAGATGCGCGAATCCAATCAAAAATAATGGCTTAGAGTGTGTTAGCTGTACACGTGGCTTTCACATTAAATGTACTGAACATTTTACCACTTCGGGCGAAAATATTTTCGCTTGCAATGCTTGTGAAAAAGCCAACCAAAAATTTTAAGACTGTATAGGTATTTAGTACAAATTTTAGTTTTCTAAGATTGAAATGTTAAATTGAATTATCTTATACCTAATATTTATAGATTAAAGCTTAGGTAACAAAGTTCCTTATTTTTGTTAAAATTAATTAATGAAGTGAAATTATAAATGTAACCTATTAAGTAGGTTCTGTTTTATTTAAATTTAAATAAACGTTTATTTTATGTATATAATATATTGTTTATTTCAAAATACGAACGCTGGTCGCTTAGATTGTTTGCCACCTTCTTAAATTACTAATGGTCCATCAGTTGTTTGCAAGGGAGCAACAGATGTAGTTTTTTTTTTTTTTTTTTTTTTGTCTCTATCTCTGCAATCTTTTCTGGGGCTCTAGGCACTCCCAACTCTTTCGCAGTTCCCTTTTAACGTCCTACCTTACGCCGTTGCCAGCCAACTCGAGGACGTACGGCTATAGACCCGCTTTCGTTTAAACCACCTGCACATTGCATTGCTTCATGCTAGCCTATAGTACTGACATGAAAGGTGGGTCGGCCCATGGATTCCGCACTCTCAACAGGGGGTCATAGATGTGTTCATCGTCATCACCGATCGTAATCAGATGATGAAAAATCCCTTTTGCATCCCGCCCCTATAGGGATTCGAACCCGGTACCTCCCGATCCAACCGCCGTAGCTTTAACCACTGCGCCGTTTGGTCGGTCAGATGTAGTTTGCTCATTCTCTAACTCCGGAGATCGACATGATGTTGTTTCTCTTTCGCAATCTTTTGTATCATCCATTTCTTGATGTATCTCAATATTTTTATGGCGCGTCGATGTTTTACGTTGTTTTCGGAGTTGGTGTTGGTGCCTGCGCTATCTACCTCGGTTCGTTTGCATCACATACATCATCTTGCCAAGACTACTAACTATTTCCCCTCGAACACATTTGTCCCCTCGAGAAATTTGTTTTACTCAAACACTGTCGTCAGGTTGAAACTTCGAAGTTCATTCGTCAGTAGATTTCGTCTAGTCGTACATTGCTGGTAGAAAAGCAGCCAGAAGATTTTTAGGTTGTCGCCCATGAAGCTACTCTGCCGGCGATTTGTTAATTTTCGGCAACGGTGTAGAATGGTATGTACCCAAAAACGTTAAGGCAGCCTTGTCTCTACATTGCCCTTCCAGTCCAATTTTGAACAGAGTAGTTTTACATGTTCTTAAAAACCATTCTGCTTCCCCATTTGATGCCGGATGAAACGGTACTATCGTCAGATGCTTAATGTTTCGCTCTACGATAAAATCTTTGAACTATTTTCATGTGAATTCAGCCCCGTTGTCGGATACGGTGGTATCAGGAAACCCTTCCAATGCAAAAATTGACCTCAGAGACCGGATGGTTGCTTCAGCAATGATGCTTTTCAACCTGACCAGGTAAGGAAAACGGGAAAAGGCATCCACACACACAAGCCAGTAATAGCCCCAGTATGGGCCGGCGAAGTCGATGTGTATGCGTTCCCATGGTTTATTCGGTTTCGGTCAATCGCTGAACTCCCATTTCGAAAAAAACGTTTAATTTATTGCAGATGTTACACCTACTAGCTTTTTCACGTATGCTGTTAGGGAAACCTAATCTATTCCCCAATGTCCTTCGTGCAGAAGATTCAATACATAAGATTGAATTCCGGATGGAATAACTACACGAATATAATCAGACTGTAATATAAGAATACCATTATGTATCGTTAGTGCCAAGCTTTTTTGCAAAATAGCAAAATATATCTTTTTCTAAATTTGATGAATTTTCAGGAATTTTCTTCGAATTGAGGGGAAATTCTTGCAAAAAGTCATTATACACGAACATTACTTCTTTACAGGCTTCCTCATTCTCATCAAAATTTGGATCTGGACCCATAGGTAGTCGACTGAGAGCTGCCGCATTGCTGTGGAGGTAAGTATTGCGATATCGAACCTCATATTGGTAACCGATGAGGATGATCGCCCATCTCGCTAATCGGTTTGCAGTCAACACAGGTAGTTTAAGTATTGCTCGGCCCAAATAGACTGACTAAGGCTGAGGTCCGTGATTAGAATAAATTTTCGCCCGTACGCCCGTAGAAATATTGGTGAAACTTTTGGACATCAAATATTATGGACAAAGCCTCCTTCTCAATTTTCCCATATCTTTTTGTGTGTCAGTCATCACCTTCGATGCAAATGCTATAGGAACCTCTGTGTCATCAGGGTATATGTGAGAAATTATCGCTCCAACACCGTAATAGGATGCATCTGTTGCTAGTACGACTGGATAGTCATCACGGAAATCAAGTAGTTTCGTTGTCTCAATTATTCTGTTTGCTGGTGTGTTGAAAGCTTTTTGCTGCACAGAACCCCGCATGAATTCAGCACCTTTTTTCCTCAAGTCGTTCAAAGGTGTAGAAACTTCTGAAAAATGTTTAATGAATTTATTGTAATAATTTACATTATCCATAAACGACCGAAGTTCTCCGATATTACCACGTCTCGGCATCTTACGAATGGCGTCCAATCAAAACTTTGATGGTCTGATACCTTTTTCGTCTATAATGTGGCCTAAATAATCCAATTCAGTTTCAACAAATTTACACTTATCTAATTTGACTGTCAGACCGTGTTCTTGAAGCCGCTGTAATACCAGTTCAAGTACTCGCAAGTGTTCATCTAAACTACTGCCTGTCACGATGATGTCATCCAAATAGTTTGAACAACCCTGGCAAACCAGCTATCACCCACTCCAGAAATTTTTGAAATATCGCCGCAGAACTGGAAGCTCCCATCGGTAGTCTTTGGTACTGGAATATTCCAAATGGAGTGTTGACAACGGTAACCTCCTTATATTTGTTGTCTAGCTGAAGTTGCAATGATTGACCTATCCAATGCTTACATTGGATGGGTCAATCTTTGAAAAATAACGGCATCCACGTAGTAATTTTTATTTATCTGCTTCTGAGGGTTCAATGTGAACTTAAAGTATCCTTCGATATGCACTGAACCGTCCTCCTTTGCCACGGGTAGAATTGGTGTGGCCCAATCAGACGTAGAAACCGCCTTCCAAATTCCGTCGTTTACCATTTATTCTACCTCTTTCTTCATGGCTTCCATTTGTGCAAACGGGATGCGGCGGGCCTTACAAAACTTAGGTTCAGCATTCGCCTTCAACTCTAAACTAGCTTTACGTCGAACAACATCCGATTTTATTTACAAACACATTCGGATATTTACGCGTTAGCTCGACTGCTCTTTTCTTCACCTCAGAATTTGACTCAAGTGCTCGAATCTCCTCGCTTTTTCTTGTTATTATTTGAAGTCCTAAACAATCAAAAGCATTCATGCCCAATATGTTGACTCTGAAATCCGAACAAGTAACGAACTGATTTAAGTTTGTATAAGCCTCGTCAAACTTTATTTCTACTTCAAGTACCCCTCGAACGGGTATCTCTGTATACCTCCAAATGCGCGCAAAACTTGGTTGGTGGGTTGACAGGGTGGTTTCCCCAATTGTTTTCCCATTCATTATTATGTCTATCATTCATCACTTTCCGGTTAGATCTCGTAATCTCCGCTAAAAAAACTTGCTCCGCGACCTCTAAGTTTCTGATGTATTTTGCTTTTTTTTCTGTGGCTGGTCTTGCTCTTTATTCCTAAAACGAGATTGGTAAACAGATTTTATATGTCCTACATTACCACACTGATGACATTCAGCTTGTCCAAACCAACATTATTCCCTTTTGTGTTTACTTCCACAATCTTGGCGCGATTCACGATTGTGAAACGAAGACTGTGAGCGATTGCGTGATTGTTCTTGTCGCTGTCTAGAATATCGATATCGCGACCTTCCCCTTGGGTGCTTCTGCTCTACCATTTGGTGAACCTCTGGAAAGAGATTATTTTCTTTCTCCAGGATCGCGTCCACCGTCTTACATGTGCTGTTGTACATGTCTCCTAAAATAAGAACATCCGATAATGTCGGGTTCTTTTTCTGGAGAGCAGTGGTCCTAACTGAATATCCTGAGGTGTTCTCAGGATAATAGCATCTCTGATCATTTCATCTACATAAGTTCGATCACAACCCTCTTTTTTGCAGACGAATTCACAATCACGTGTTATTCCTCGTAGTTCTGCTACCCAATCTGAGTACCGCTGGCCTTCCTTCAATATTGTTCGCCCAAATTTGCACCGAGCGGCCAAAACATAAGCACCCGATTGGAAATGATCACTTAATTTATTTAGTAACTCGTTATAGGTTTGGTTTATTCTCCGTCCCAAAAAGTTTTTGTAACAACGTGAAAGTATCCGTCCAAACCAAGACAATAGAAACGAACGGGTAGAGTGTCGACGATCAAATTGTCGAAATGGTAGCACTGATATTTCTGGTAAGTTGCCTTTATGTGTGGCAACCTCCAGTAACTCTCTATATTTGTCCATTAGCTCGCGCACTACATTTTAGCTTGATCATCCACGACCTTGGTGATAAGCTTGCTTTTCTACCATAGTCGTGTCCATTTTTAATCGTCGTCACTGATGTATTTAAGGTATAAATATGAACATAGGTAGCAGATAAATTCTGCTAAACCATCACGAATACTTTTAATAAATTACACGCACCAAATATTATTTATAACAAACTTTATTTATTAGTTGCGTATTGCACAACATTTCACAACGATAACCGACCCCCGAGAGAAATAAAATGTATTAGCAAGTTAAACGGTACAGTCCAGTAATACATACATATAGGTATACCGTTTACATAAAATAAACGAGTTAATCAATAATTGTATCCTCGAAATAATAATTTGTATAAGGGAGCTTTGAAGTAGATAGATATAACACTCCCTGTCGTTAGTTTTATATACACAAGATTAGGAGTTCGCATAAATCTCCGATCTCGCGATTAGTGCCAAATATCATTGGGATGACTTTTCTCTCGAATGGCATCAGCTACCTTCTGCAGAGGACTTAGATTATACAAAGCATGGCTGCTAACGGCAAGAGCGGCAAAAGATATTCCTTGGTATCCTCTTGATAAAGTCAACTGCACCATGGGCTCTTAAACCAGAAATCAGATATTTTGTTGTGGGCTAGTTGAATTTGGAACCACCCAGATATCAAATTAGCAGGCAAGAACCCCCAATTAGACTGCTGGTGTAAGATATATCAGGAATATTCCAACATTATTTTTTATATGGGTGAACTAGTAAGCCCTGTGCTAACACCAGAAGGGTATATCGTGCAATGTTAGGTGTAGTGTCGCGTGAAATGTAAGTTTCGTTAGGCCACTGAATTTTGTAGACCTCTTAAGCATCTTCTCGGTCTTATTTGACTGTGGAAAGATTATTTGCAGAAGATCATTCTCCTTGTGCTTTCTCGATAATATTTTATACTACGCGTCTCTTCGTTCCTTGTTTTGAAAACTTAGACGATGATAAATTTGTTCGTTGCTTTCATTCGATGCTTAAGTTAAATCACCCGTTTCTTATTCTTAAGTGAGCCACCCATTTCTTATTCTAAAGGCCGTTTATGTTATTCATTGGTATCTCTGCTGTATCGCATCCATGATGCTATTCTGTAATGCTAGTATCTGTGGGATATCTAGCTTGACATGGAGAAAATTCTTCGTTCTGTAATTTCTAACCTGATTTCACTGTATCGTAATACTTCATTTGTTAGTACTGAGTGCAACGAGAAGAATTGTTCCTTCCCCTACTACTTTTATTCTGCAGCTCTCTTTAGAGTAGGGTCATCTCATCGGCTCCGTTGACTACATAAAATGTGATGACGGAATTGTCCGGCGTTGACGGCGTTGATCTTTGTTTGGCTCTGCTCAAGAGTAGCTGCACAGGTTAGGCCCGATCATTTTAAATGGAGCAGACGCCTTCGCTAATACTCTCGTAATCTGTTGCAATTTCACTCTCAGAAATAGGTCCTGCTTGGTCCATAATCTCTGAGATTGGTACGTTTAGACGAGGCAGGAAGCACCGTTTGCAGTCATCCATGCATATTGGCGACTAATGTGTTAACTTGGCCGTACTTGATAATTTAGCACTTTTTTTATCTGACTGGAGTTAGGGTATTTAAAATCGTTAAATAAGAAGGAACCAAATACCTGTCGTAATTCGTGTTAGGCAACTTACTCCCTTCAAATGTAAACATTAAATATCGATTTTATTTTATTGAGCTACAAAAATTTGCTACTCCTTATACCCCATATCTGGCAGCTTTGTGCCAAATTCCCGTCATCAATAAAATAATTGTACATTCCACTCACCACCTCCTCCATTCCAATTTTTATTTGTCATATTTTCATTATTTTCATTTCATTGTATTCTGCTGTTTGTATGTAAATTCCTTTAGGACTTACACAAAAATGTTTAGCAAGACAGTAGCAGTAGTAGTAGTGGTAGCAGCACTAATGCAATGACAATATGCGGGGAGGGATAAAAACGTATTTTTCTCGTAATTAGATTTTTTTATCAATTTTCCTCACTGACTTTTATATAAACTTTGAATGAATGTAACATTATTGCCTGAAAATAGTCTCAGAACACGACTGTTTGCTTAATATAAACAAAGAGTACAAAAAATAGCCTACGTATGTATTTATACGTACATGAGGGATACTGGTTTAATAATGTACATTGGCATTAATCTTAAAGTTATATAAATTGAACGTATCTTTGGTATATATTCGGTTGAATTTAAATTGAATGCTAAATTTTGGATGGGTGACGTGTTAATCAATTGATCTTCCATTTTGAAGATTCTGCATTACGTGTGGAAAGCCAAAAAGCCTTTAAATTTTAACCCAATTTGACAAGCAGAAAATCTATGTATGTGTACAAATTTCCATTACATAAATTCTCGTTACCTCGTAATATCAATACCTCGCAGTTGACGAACACACACCTTCCTGAATCCAAAAAAAAATATTTCCTAAATATTACCTTTTAATCTTCATGTTTGTTGCTTTCGTGCGTGCGAACAAATTATGTATTCTTCCAAATCATTTAACGCTTTAAATTTATGACTGTCACACAGCCGGTATAAGAGTAACGAAATCATTTTTGGGGTTTAATTCTATATTCACACACACAAAATTATTTTTGTGGGTAGTTTGATTTTGCAATAGTTTATAACTTAAAATGTGAAATGAGAACAATTTTGCGGTTTGCCTGTTTCGGGCCTGTTCTACGTATTATATTCCAATACTACCTGATCCATTTGGAATTATTTATAAATATGTATGAACATACAGTTTAAATTAAATTTAATGGAAAACTAATGTTTTCTTTTAATTGCAAATTTCTCATTTTCTTGGAAAATTTAATATTTTTACGATTTTCTGTTATTTTGTTTTATTGTTGTTCTCCCAGAATTAAAAAAATAAAAATAAATTGATTTACAATATAATAATAAAGGTAAAGACTATTTTGCATTTTGAATATAATGATTGGTATTTCTTCGGTGTTTGTGGTTTTTCATACTCAGTGAGGTTATTGAATTTATACATGTAGAATATGGAGGGAGATTCTAAAATCAAATTAATTGGAATAAATAACATGATTTCGGCCCAATTCACCTAATTGAAGAAAAATTTTGGATCTGTCGAGCTCTGTTTGTTTTTAAGTGCAATGTTGCTAACTTTTATGTTTAATTTTCCTTTTAAGAAGATAGGTTGGGGTATGCGCTTTGCTATTAATTCGAATCAAATGGATTGTTGATAGGTTAACTAAACAAGCCAGAATTAAACTCGCAAAAAAAATTAATTTTAAAAATAAAACATAAAATTCAAAGATGCTTCTTGTGATGCAAGAACTATGCTCCAGATACTTGCTAAAACATCGAACATTGTTTTACACAATATGTGCATACCAAATAAATTAGGTAACGTTCCACCTGAGGTAAACGACAATTTATTGGACAGGATGATTAGCATCGGAAGCGACGATTTAATTTATAAACAATAAATAAATTCATATTTGAACGCAGGTAAGAAGATTCAACAAACCATTGTACAAGAATATTTTACAAATTAAACAATTTGATTCGAGGCTCAACATAATTCTAAACTTTTAAAATAAAAAATATTTAATTTCAAAAATTCAAATAGGTAATAAAAAGATTGCTGTCCCTGTCTTAATTCTTGTGCTTCCTCTTTCTGCTCAATTTTTGGCGAACATCATTTTTTTGTGCCTCGCCAATACTATTAAAAATAGGGTGAACTCAAGATTTTTAATAACATAAATAACATAATATAACAATTTTGTTTAATGATTACCTTTCTCTACCTCTTCCAAGGCTTACAAGCATTCCGCTTGAATCGCTTTGAAAATCCTTACCCCATCTTCCCATAATTTGGCTGACTATTTACATCAATAAGAGATCGATCCCCCTAACATCTTAACACTATAATAATATCATAAATATATTAATACTAATACAATCTATTTATATAACTGTATCTTAGCTTTTTAAACACAGCATAAGATTCATAATAGTTTAAAATTCTTTATGACAATAATATTAATAAACAATAAATCTTAATAAATAGTAATAAATAAATTAATAAATAAAAATATGCGACATAGTAAATAATTTTAGATTATTTCCATATTTTCATGAAAAAAACATAATAATAATAATAACAAGTTTTGTTTTGCACTTAACTTTAACGCCAACCGAAGATCATAACGGAATAACTGCTTCTCTAATGTTTGTCTAATTTATTTGTAACAAATTGGTTCTTTAAGCGGAACCAAATAATGCAGCAATCAAAAATTTTCATGGAAGAACCGAGAATATTCATTTTCTGGAACAGAAACCGTAGTCTTAAGCCTTCCGCATAAAAATTAATCCTTCGCCGACTCTTTCTGTTCCCAAGGAATATTAAATAGGATATAAAAAAATAATAATATCTCAGTTGTACGTTTAAGTTTCTAGAAAAACTTGGAGAAACCGTGCTAAAACGATCACGGTTTATTCCTTCCTTGCAAAGAACTTGCAATTTAAGAAATCAGAGAATTTAATTTCAATATAGGTATAGTACATAAATATTATAATTTTTATTTTGATTTATAAGCACAACAAAACACTGATTTACTTTGAGATTTGAAAACAGAATGAACGTCGGACCATAATTTTGATCTGTTGCAATTATTTGGTAATATAAGTCGTGTTTTCCATGAGAACTGCACTAGAACTCGATAAACTTTAAATTCCTTCTAATTCTATGTAAACCGAAAAAAATTGGAGGTGTGGCCAACACACGACTTTCTTTTACGAACAGCGAATTTTAAGAAACTATTATAATACAAATTTCTTGCAAACTTAATTAAGATTGTTTTTATTTTTTCATGTTTTCTGTAAATTGAATAATTTGCAAAATAAATTTTCTGTTTCACGGAATATGGGAGCTGTAACACCAAATATTATGTAAGAGATTAATGAAGATATATCTGTTTTGAGGTCCCTTGAGTCCGAAAATGTGGGTTTCGATATGATTTCTGTCTGTCCGTTTGTCCGTCCGTCTACTAGTCTGTGTCTTCTCTATAGCCCAGATGGCTTAACCAATCGAACAAAAACTTTAGATTTAAGCTTTACTTATGTAAAAGAAAGTAATAAAAAATAATAAATTTGTAAGAAGTTTGCGTAATTGGTTTCTCAAAATTCCCTGTTCGTAGAAGAAATGTGTTGGCCACACATCAATTTTATTTTTTTTATAAAATTTTTTAATTTATTTTTTTAATTTTTTTTTTTTTAATTTTTTTTTTTAATTTTTTTTTTTAATTTTTAATTTTTTTTTGTTTTAATTTTTAATTTTTTTATTTTTACTTTTTTTTACTTTTATTTTTTGGAAACATTTTGTTTTAGTAATTTTTTGTATATCCTTTACTTTTTGAGATATTTGCAAAACAAATTTTCTGGCCCAAGGGAGTGGCCACTTCCGGTTGCCCGATTTGGACTAAAATTCACTGGAGCCTTCCAATTTATCAAAAAATGCTTAATTCTGAAGTTTCAGTTCGATTGGTTAAGCCAACTGAGCTGCAGAGCGGACACAGACGGACAGACGACAGACGGACAGACAATAATAATATCTCAATAATAATAAATCGAAACCCACTTTTTCGGACTCAGGGGACCTCAAAACAGATAAATCTTCAATAATCTCAAGGTCGAAAATTTTCATGATTACTATACTCTATTTTACTTCGTAAAAGAAAGTAATAAATTGATAAAAGGCGAATGTGTAGTATATTTAATATAAATTCACATTTTAAGCTGTTACAGCAATAAATAATTACAATTATAGCCTATTTTTTAATTACACTAGATAAACGCGAAAATGTATCGAGTGTTTTCGCGTGTAATGACGTCAGCAAGAAATAAGAAAATATTGATGAAGTAACTTAAGGGGAAAATTTTTAAACTTAAAATATATATTTATGTTAAATGCACTACATATTCGCGCTTTCTGAATTATTACTTTCTTTTACGTAAGTAAACTAAAGTAGAATAATCATGAAAATTTTCGACCTTGAGATTATTGAAGATTTATCTGTTTATTTCCCTGAGTCCGAAAAAGTGGGTTTCGAAATGATGTCTGTCTGTCAGTCTGTACGTCTGTCAGTCTGAGTCCGCTCTGCAGCTCAGATGGCTTAACCAATCGAACTGAAACTTCAGAATTAAGCTTTTTTGATAAATTGGAAGGCCCCAGTGAATTTTAGTCCAAATCGGGCAACCGGGAGTGGCCGCTCCCTTGGGCCAGAAAATTTGTTTTGCAAATATCTCAAAAAGTATAAGGTTTACAAAAAACTACTAAAACAAAATGTTTCCAAAAAATAAAAGTAAAAAAAAGTAAAAATAAAAAAATTAAAAATTAAAACAAAAAAAAATTAAAAATTAAAAAAAAAAATTAAAAAAAAAAAAATTAAAAAAATAAATTAAAAAATTTTATAAAAAAAATAAAATTGATGTGTGGCCAACACATTTCTTCTACGAACAGGGAATTTTGAGAAACCAATTACGCAAACTTCTTACAAATTTATTATTTTTTATTACTTTCTTTTACATAAGTAAAGCTTAAATCTAAAGTTTTTGTTCGATTGGTTAAGCCATCTGGGCTATAGAGAAGACACAGACTGATAGACGGACGGACAAACGGACAGACTGACAGACAGACATCATTTCGAAACCTACTTTTTCGGAGTCAGGGGACCTCAAAACAGATATATCTTCATTAATGCCTTAGATAATATTTGGGATTACAGCTCCCATATTCCGTGAAACAGAAAATTTATTTTGCAAATATTTCAAAAATATACAATTTACAGAAAACATGAAAAAATAAAAACAATCTTAATTAAGTTTGCAAGAAATTTGTATTATAATAGTTTCTTAAAATTCGCTTTTCGTAAAAGAAAGTCGTGTGTTGGCCACACCGTCATTTTTTTCGGTTTACATAGAATAAAAGGAGTTTAAAGTTTATCGAGTTCTAGTGCAGTTCTCATGGAAAACACGGCTATATACACTGAGAGAAAAACTGGGTTGTAAAACCATAGACGAAAATAGTTAATCTATTAATGTACGATATTAAAAAAATCATTAATATTTGTTAACGAATACATCGTGCAACGATTAAGAATTAACAAGCTTAATTATGAAACACAAAATTCTACATATTTCAAATAGTTTCATGTATAAATCAAAATTGTTTATTTATGATTTTACAATTTACGAACAATTTTCTAAATTAACTTATTTGCTATATAATTCAACATTTAGGTACAATGAATTTAAATGATTTTTTGGGTTAGAAAACCGTATAGACGAAAATTGTTAATCTCACTAGCTACTCATTAATCTACTTAGTCGGAAAAATGAGATAAATTAATAAATACTACATAACTGATATTTTTTATTTTTTTAGAGATAACTTAATTACCAATAAGAAGTTTTGTAAAATCAATTCGAAATATTGCGTAAAAAAGAAGATCAGCCCCTGTTCCGTTTACCATTTCTTTATTTGACTCTGATATAATACCACCCATCGATGTACGCACCAACAAAATAAAAACAAAAAACATTTTAAAGAGAGATAACATCCCAAGGTTATATCAAAAATCCGGTAAATTATACAAAGTTGATATTGGTATACCAATCGATTAAAATGACTTTCACGAATATACACGTACGAGGATTTGTATATGAAATACAGTTTGCCTTTGGATCTTTTAACATAACAACCTGATGTGTAAGCGCGATCTCTGCAACTTAGAACTAATCATAAACGCTTTGACTTTCGCGTCAATTGGACGTTTTTTTTTTTTTGTAAAATTATTTCTCGTAAATTATTTTTAATTTTTTTTTTGTAACTTTAATTTACATGTTTGTTTGTGCTCCAAATGCAACAAAGCTACGATGTCCGAACCGCATCATCCGAAGAAACGATACCATCTGAAAAAAGCTAATTCATTTTTATCAGAAAAAGTTTTTGGGAAATAAAGAAATCGTGATCGGACGGCCCCTGCTGATCAATTGATACCAAAACAAACCCGAGGCGAAGTTGACCAATTGCTGGGCGGAAATTAAGCATGGCTGATAAATTTCTGTTTTTTTAAATAAATAAATCATACGTTTTGGCACGCTGTGTTGTGAATGAGCTTTAGCTCAAAATAGAGTGCTAAAATATTAGTAAATTTCTATGTAAATAAATAAATAAATAAAAAAAAATAAATGCATCTATTATTCAACCGCCTATCGGTACCAACAACCGTTATGTTTATCCAACCACCCATCCATATCTCTCCATATACTCTCCCGCCCACACTGATTTTTATTTTATTTTAATAAATTAATCATTATGTCAATACCTGACCTATTTCGTATTAAAACGCTTTTTAGTAAACAAATAAACTTCAATAACAATCAGCTGTCTCTGATGGTTTTACATAATTTAAATAAAGAAGACGATACTTGTCCCATATGTCCGAGTTCATAAGTACGCTTTGTTGGTTTTGTATAAAAATTGACTCAATAATCTCTCCCATAATCTCTCCCAATGTAATTAGCGCCACAGCCAGGTCCATCACACTTTATTTCATAAACTCCTGATTTGTTCAAACTCTCAATATGGTCTTTGGTGGATAATGTTAAAGTTCCTATTTTCGATGTTGATTTTGAGATCGAGTGACTAGAGATTCAGTTTTTGACAAACATGAAAATGTATTTTAATGAACATATCGCAATGTTAAGAAATTTTTGATTACATTTCAAGGTTCTAAAATAAAATCTAATAAATTCAAACTTATTTTTAAAAATGTTTATATTGTAAGTGTTAAAATTTTGTCCAAAAATTGTATTCATTTTTTCGGTTTAATCTGTTACTCGTAGAAATGTATTTGTAACCTTAAATTGTGAATTGAAAATTAATGTTATGTTTACTCAATTTCTATTCTTCAAGCTGTGACGTATTTAAAATTTAAATTGTTGGATCTATGGATAAGGCCTTTCCGAAAGTTATACTCATATTTATTTACTTATGTATATTAGTCGGCGAAATAACTTAAAATAAGTATGAATCTACAAAAAAAATCATTTTGTTTTCATTTTAGATTGTTTTGTGTAAGAAAGGGATAGAAATATACTTATTTTAAGTTACCTCGCCAACATACTTATTTAAATAAGTATGTCTAAATAAATAAGTATAACTTTCGGAAAGGCCTAAGCCTGGTTTGTTAATTAATTTCCGTCATAATCCAATTTTCGAAAACCTAACATAAAAATGTTCTAGAATGTATGTATTTCTATTTTCTCTTATACAATCAATATTGTTTATTAATGAGTCTACAACTGTTTTCTTTTGATCTATAACGATTTTATACTCGTAACATGTCGTGTAATTGGCGGTTATTATTCGTCATTCGTCGTTTTCATTATGGCTTTGTGTTGTGCTGTCGTGTGTCGTGAGCATTTAAAAATAAAATTAAAAAAAATAAATCATTTCGTTTGTGATGCTCGCTCGATTGAGTCTATTATTTATTTATTATGTAAAAAAGTGAATTAGTGAAAAAATAGTTGTGTAGTATGGCATCTAATGTCGTTTTTATTTAAAAATAATACGGAGATCCTTTAATTTTTGTAACTTCAGGATTACTATTACATCCAAAGGCAAAACAAGAAAAATCCATCGGGCAAATTGTACGATAAACACATGAACATTAAGGCCAAAAGAAAAAAACTATCACAACCACCGTATATTTAAATTCCGAAGTTCAAAGTGCAGACGGAGAAATCGACGAGACTATCTCAGAAGCATTGAAGATGTTTTTAAAAAGAGAAAATAACAATTGGGAAGACATCTGCAACAAATGGGAGAAAACGTTTAAATATAGAAGCGTGATTTAAAATTAAAACAGAAAGGAGAATTTTTATTGGATTGACCGAAATTTAAACACTTAAAATCACCTGAATTGGTACCAATTTCAAAGATGCTGTAGTATAATTTTAAGAGTACTTAATTCAATTATTTAAAATAAATAACTGTGTTTATTCTCTAAATGGGACCATTTTAAAACTAGATTAAAACAATATTATTCGGTGTTAATTAATAACCCTTCATGTCGGCAAACATTCAATAAAATTAATAGCGCTAGTAATATTGGCTAATAATGTAATTTATTTAATAAAACAATATTTTTGTAAAACAAATTTTCTCTACTAGAAGATGTGATCATTATTACATTGCTGCTGAATTCAGTCATTCTCCCAACTGCACGCTTTAAGGATAAAATTACAAAAAATAATAAAAAAGCCTCCATTTTGGATGCACAAGAGAGCTTCGTACTTCATTTAATTACTATTAATAACTTGGAAACAGAAATTGAAGATATCACAAATAAATACTATGTATAATATAGGTATAACCCTGGAACCGTTCATAATCGGAGTTGGCGGAAATATAACTAACATTACATAATTTTATGTTTATTTTGATAAAATTTTGTACGAATTTAATTCTTTCCTGGAGTATTTAGATTTATGTTTCAAACTATTTCAAGTCTTAAATTTAAAATATCCCGCAGCTTGTATAGGAGTTTGGAATATAATACAAAAATATTTCTACGAAATTGAAACAAAATTTGATATAAAAAGTCCAAGTCTGTCCTTGTTATTAAAATTTCTCAAAGATTGATCAAGGTAAAATTAAAGATTATTTTGAATATAAATTAGAAATTAATTGTTCTGTCTTTTCTTTTTATTTTCAGATTGTTGGATCCTATAATTTCATGTGTTTGGTTCATATGTTTGGTACGAATTTTAATACTAATTAGAATTGTTCTTTTTTTTTTATTTGTAGTTTGCAAGAGTTTGCTGCAACACGAAACATACACAGTAAAGTATGTTTCATTATTAATATTATACTTATAAGTTAAATTTAAGTTTGAATTGTTAAAGCTCAATTTCCGTTATTACTAAGAGCATTTTAACGTATAATTTGATTTTAAAAAAAACTGAATATAGGTAGCTCGTCTTAACCGAAATTTGGCTTCACATTTACGAGGACGTCTATTGAATAGCGTGGCCGAACTGATGTACTAAATTAAATGAAATTAATGCCATCTAGTTTTATATACTGAAATTCATAGAATGTATACTGGGTAGAATGTGGGGTGTAGAGGGAGAATTTGGAGTGCAGGGCATTCTCGTGCAGCGTATTCATTTTTGTGTAAGAATATTATTAATAAACAAAACATAAAACGAATAACACCTAAAGTGGAGTTAGTATTGTATTTTTTAAATAAAAAAACAACAACGAGAACACATATGAAGAAATTTGGATTAAGGAACACGAAATTCAAGGATTTGCAATTCCTGGTTATACTTTTGTTGCTAATTGTAATAGCGCTTATCGGTCTGGTGGCGTAGCTGTGTACGTAGCTGATGATTTAAGTGTCAAGGTAAATGCGGATTTTAAGTTGATAACAGCTGATATTATTGCTGTTGATATTTTTTTCAATTCTTTTAAAGTGAGTGTTTTGTGTGTATACCCAGTTGTACAATGCAGCGCTCAATGAGCGCATAAACATCAATCAATTTGAGCGCTCAATTTTGCATTCAAATTGATGCACCTAATGCCACTTTAATCGGACTTATTAATCGGGTTTAAACGACACAACGATCAATTTCTCTGCTATTGACCGATAGGTGTTCATTTATTCATTTAATATTGTTTACATGTTTGATTGTAGATGCCACCAATAATAAATAAAAATAATTTTTGCATTTTATGTCATAATATCAGGGGTACAAATTGAAAATGCGGGATTGATAACAGATGGCGTTACTAACGCTATACGCATCAGGCAGTACTGTGACTATGTTCATGTCAAAGCTACGTCTTATAGCTTTAATTTTCAGTATGTGTCAATTTGTCGCAGTGTCAAATTCATAGTTTTTTTGAGCTCTCAATATGTCGAGTTTCGTGCCAACAAAACAGCATTTGCGGGAAGTTTTAATTTACTTCTTTAATTTGAAGAAAAGTGCTGCTGAAGCACATCGATTGGTCTCCGAGACTTATCCGAGTCATGTTCCATCGGTTTCAACGTGCGAGAGATGGTTTGTGCGGTTTAGAAGTGGTGATTTTGACGTTGAGGACAAAGAGCGGCCGGGCCAAGTGAAAAAGTTTGAAAATGCTGAATTAGAGGCAATACTCAATGAAGACTCGTGTCAAACTCAACAAGAGCTCGCAGATTCATTGGGAGTGACACAACAAGCCATTTCCCATCGTATAAAAGCCCTCGGAATGATCCAAAAGCAAGGACATTGGGTGCCGTATGAGCTGAAGCCGAGAGACGTCGAGCGCCGTTTTTTTGCATGCGAACTGCTGCTCGAACGGCAAAAACGGAAGGGTTTTTTGCATCGCATTGTCACTGGTGATGAAAAGTGGATCCGTTACGATAACCCGAAGCGCAAAAAATCATATGGTTACCCCGGCCATGCATCATCATCGACGGCCAAACCAAATATTCACGGCGCCAAGCTCATGCTCTGTATTTGGTGGGACCAGCTGGGTGTGGTGTATTATGAGCTATTGAAATCGAACGAAACCATCACAGGAGCACTATACCGAACTCAATTGATGCGTTTGAGCCGCGCACTCAAAGAAAAACGGCCACAATACGAGCAAAGACACGACAAAGTAATTTTGCAACATGACAACGCTCGGCCACATGTTGCAGCGCCGGTCAAAACATACCTACAAACGCTGAAATGGGAAGTCTTACCCCACCCGCCGTATAGCCCAGACATTGCTCCTTCCGATTACCACCTTTTCCGATCGATGACACATGGCCTAGCTGACCAGCGCTTCCATTCTTACGAAGAAGCCCAAAAATGGGTCGATGACTGGATAGCAGCCAAGCCGGCCGAATTTTTTCGCGACGGTATCCGTAAATTGCCAGAAAGATGGGAAAAAGTTGTGGCTAGCGATGGACAATACTTTGAATAATTCATTTGTTACCATTTTTGTTACCAAAAAAATACCGCATTTTCAATTTGTACTCCTGTAAATTATTTTATTTAGTTATTTGTTATATATATAATACATTATAATTAGCTAATATTTAATTTAATTTTCTTAATTTTTTTTATTTTGATAGTTGACCATTTGGAAAAAATAACATTATTCGATTGGTGTTTTCAAGTCATCAGAAATACAAATTTTATTATAACATTTTTAAGTATTATTAAGTACATATTTTAATTTTTGAGAAACGGTAAAACAAATATAATAAATAAAGATTTACACTTTAATCAACAGCTAAAAAATGTAATTAATTCAAAAATCACAGCTGTTAATTATAAAAATAAATTCAGTTTAAAAACTCGCACATAATCTATAACACTTTTGACCTTGTGTAGGTATATTACACACTTAATTATCAACGAGTTGAAGTAAAAACATCAAAATTGCAAAAAATCAAATAACTTTGCTTCAACAATTCTATTTAATTATTAAAAATTTATAATTAAAATCGTATATTACCAAAGTATTTAAAATTTAAAGGGAATTTCAAAATAAATCATTTGTGATGAATGAAATAATACAATAAACAAAGTCTAATTTGAATGCAATTTGACAAAATGCATGTAGTTACGCTATTCCCCAATTAGTGCGCTTAATTTAAAACGAAAACCGAAGTAAAATATGTTTTTTCTCACTTTCGCTCATAGTATGTATTTTTGCTGTTTCATTCTGCTCTCAGTCTTTGTACAACTGGGTATAGATTACAATCGTATAGTATTGATGCTTTTTTGGAGGAATTCGGTTCGTTTCTTAGTAGATTTACATCTAAGAACTTATTTATTATCGGTGATATGAACATTAATTTATTGGGGAATTCTGCTTTAATTGATGATTACAAATGTTTAATGTCTAGTTATGGCTTAATTTCTCACATTAACGTACCAACCAGAATTTCAAATCAATCTTCTACATGCATTGATCATGTTTACTCGAGATGCAGTAACATAGACGTACTAGCATCTGTGAATGATTTGCTTATTACGGATTGTAATGTTAAAAACATGAAGTAACTGAGTTACCTCAGCTCAACATTACTAAGAAATTGTTTCTCGACCGCTGTTGTCACCCCTGCGGCATTTACCTGTGCTCAAGGCCGGTAGAGGTAACATTAGTCGTGGGGTTGGGGTGACACAGTTGAGAAACCTAGTTATACCGCGGTTGGACGAAAATATTGGGTGATCATTGAGATCACAAAAGGATTGGGGATTAGAAACGTTGGACCTGTCTACAGTGACCAACAGAAAACTAAGTTATTTGTCCAGCATGAATGGACAGTTTTTGGGCCTTAGCCACACATTATTTGAAATACACAAACAAAAAAAAAAAATCAATTAACAAGTCCCTGGAAGAGGGTTCAATTAGTAAGTAAACTTGGTCAGTAAGTAGGTAGTCAAAAGAAAGGGTAAATGACGCGGTTGAAGCTGTACATTCACCTGCCTCTAATGAGGCTATTGACTCCCTACTATACTGACTGGACCTATTTTTTGTTAGTTATATTGTTTTTTTTTTTTATATTTACCTTTTGTCTTCCTTGATTTAGACCGCAAAAAAAAAAACACAAAAAAAATTTAATTTATAAATTGAAGAAAAAAATATTTATTTTCCAAAAAAAAAAAATTTTTTTTTACATAGAAAACTTCTAACCTGACGGTTAGCAAAAATCAAACAAAAAGACTCGAATAAAATTTTTGTGGAGTTTTTATACAATTTTTCTGCTGATCGAGAGAAAAAAAAAAAACACATATTTTCTTTTTCTTTTTCTCTTCCCATAAACTTGAAAAATTCCATAATCACCCCACTGACATTTTATCCGAATTTCCGGACAATATGAAACGAACTGAAAACATGAGGCACGTTTTGCTGCATGTGTAACCACATGAACTGCCCAAGTTGCAAAAAAAAAAAACAACTATATTTTCACGCTTATCTACCTTGAGTAATTCAATTTCATCGACAATGACCCAATTAGATAAACGGAACGAAAACTGAGACTCATCTAAAACAAATTTGTCTCCACACTGATAATAAAGAAATGTTTTTATGTTTGTTTACCGAAACTTGAGCTTCCGCAAATAAACATAAATGAAAACACAAGTCATATGGGAACGTGCCATTGGAGATATTTGGATTTTACATTAATTTAGTTGTTGGTTATGAATCTTGCTTATGTGCATGTTTTAATATGTACAGACAAGATTGTTCCAACACAATTATTGTAAATGTAAAGTGAACTGTACCCGGATTTAGTCATGTAAATTGGTATTTATTAGAAGAAAAAAAAAAATCTTCAAATGTGGGGTACAGTTTTATACGCGAATTTGATGGATAAGATTATTTTGTGACGGGGATGACAAGCACCCGTTACAGCGTGGGGAAAACCCAATCCCTGAGATGAAAAGAGATCTCATGCTCTGTTTGGCGGGGATAGGATGCTTCCGTCAGGTTTTTTTCCATTTGTATCAACCCAACGTGGGGACGCCCCACAACCTGAGATAGTCTCAAGCCGGGCCAACAATAGATTTACAAATTTTGGAATTATATAAATTTCTTAATACTAATTTCCTAATATAATATATTTCTTTTTTTCTCATTATTATTATTATTATTATTTTTTTTTTTTTTTTTTTTTTTTTTTTTTTTTCATATTTTTATATAATATACTTTTTTTAAAATATACTACTGTTGATAATAAAAAAATTATAATTGAGCGAAAAATTATATTTTTTTTTTTTTTTCTTTTTTTTTTTTTTTTTTAAATAGTATATACCTTTATTTTTAATGAAAATTTAACGCTCATTATTTACATAAAAACAAAACAATTTATTTTCTAATCTAACTATATATCCTACTTAACGCTATATTAGTAAATAAGAACGGCGCTGTCTCAACTTTAACCTGCTTCTTGTGAGTGTTAATTGTTTCTTGTATCGGTGCTTACAAAAAATAGGTTGTTTGCTAAGAATAGTTTAAATTTGAGACAGCCTCGACTTTGAGCTATTCTAGTGTTATAAGTTAACTATAATGTAATTAACCTAAGGCAAACAGTTTTCTTTCCTGACAATTATTGTGTTTTTATAAAGCGAAATTATATTCTAACTAATTAATTGTTTTATAATATGACAAATTGCAAGGAGAAATTTATTATTGTTATCATTATTATTTTACTTTAAGTTTAGAAAATATAAACAGCTGATTTTGATTTTAATTTCAATTTCACTGTTGCCTTTTTAAACCTAATTATTATTATTCTACTCTGTCTAACTATTACCTAATACCTTATAGATTGGTACCTTACTGTCAAAAATGATTATTATTTTTGGGGTGGCGCCAACTCAAACCTGTCTTACAAATGTAAGGTTTGAATCAACCTCATTCCCTTTGAATTTACCAAACAGAAATATTTTGAATCGAATTTATCATTTAATCGTTATTTTTTTTTTACATTTTTTTTTTCTAATTTCTAAACATTTGAATTTTTGCGGTGGGATCTTCGTGGTTGCTGAATGATGGCGTGGCTGACATCTCTGTGTTGGTTAAGATTGTACAGCAACTGTTGCTACCTCTACCAAACAACGAGTAAGATCACCACTGGAGTGATGGAGCTGCTGGATAAAACACATTGACGACATGTCGTGGATGTTCAGACAGGTTATGTTGGTAGTTGAACTGGTTCGATTATTTTGCGCACCTCTGACTCTCATATAGCAGACTGCTCAGTTTAAATTGAAAGAACGGCCGCTCATGATGTATTGTTGTTGGTATTTTGGAGAATGAATTTCTTATTTTTTTAAGACGGGCATACTCTAACTTCAACAACCCACTTCCCGGTAAAGTGAGATGTTGTAATCTATTGTTACTGATGATGCTTCGGATCTCCTTTATATATCGTTTCCTTAGCCGAACGATGTTATACATGTGTTCGACTAGACTGGTTTATGTTATTATGAGTCATATCTGGCCTTATTCAGCTGCTCGTCCCTCACATGTTTAGGCACCTTCTCGGTTATCAACATCTGCTGATAACCTATTTCTTTGAGATATACTTGTATTAATTCTGAAGTAGTTGTACGTATGTAGCATTTCATCCTGGAGTATTGTTCGGATGGGATGTTTTTTTATACATATGGCTGTCACCAATGGCATATTTAACTCGAAGCTTACGTAGTTGTTCACTAGAAGCGTCCCGCCTGCAGGATTTGAACTAGTTGTACTCATTCGTAGTGCCCATTAATTGTGCTCATACTTGCGTTCGTTGTGACTGACTTGGAATTACCAGCTTTCGTGTTGTCCCTACTACCATATGTCTACCATTACGTCGATATTTGCCTCGCGTATTTCTTTGTACATCGTGATATAAAAGTTTGGTAGAAGTTCCTTGACCGCGAATTCGGCGTGATTAGTCCGTGATCTTATTCGTTGCTTGAACTTGAAGCACTGCTATTGTTTCCGCCATGGTTGCTTCCAGACTGAGTTGGTGATTATCTCTAAAACATGGGTTGGTTGTCATCTGAGCAGGTTCATATGTAGAAATTTGGTTTGTAGTTGTTCAATCTGCTGATACCTCATCTACAGCACCACAAAGATATTATCCCCACCCTACCGCTTCTTGACTTTCTAAACGACAAACTAACTTATTACCTAGATTAGTATCCCTACTCTATTTTCTATTTTATGTTATTTTGATCTACTCCCTATCTAACCCCTATTAATTGCTAAACCTAACAAATTCTTAACACTAAATACTGGTGTTTCTTGGTTTATGGCGATAAACCAGAAACAACCCAGCCTTCACTTTACTTTTACACCACCTGTTTACAAAATCGTAGGTGTTGTAAAGGTAAACTGGTAACTGCGGAGAAATTATATTTTTTTTGAAACCAGTCGCCGATTAGACCTGGCCAACACCTCATACTCTAATCGTAAATCCAAAACACCCGGTAGATGATCTACCGGTGTTTTGCTTCGTGTTGCACACACCTGAACCCATCTTCGAAAGTACACCATTATGCAAATGGTGTTCCAAAGTTTCCTCAACCAGCGTCGCCCCTTCGGTATGCGCCGCAGCCGGGGTTTGCGCGCGCGCCTACCTGGCACCCCGTTGAACTTGCTTCTGATCTTGCGCCTTATCTTAGCTCTGAACTTGCCTCGGGTTTTAGTTCTGAACTTACCTTTGATCTCAATATGCAATTTGCACAACACAACGCGGTTTTCTTCAGCAGAGGAGCATGTACACCTTGATGGCTCAGATATCGAATGACCCACTTGCGTCACAGAATCTTTGTCGGTACTTGGCAATGAAACGGAAACCATCATGGGCTCTATTTCAGTAAATTCCTCTTGGGTATCGGTAAAAATTTGCTCTTCTATCTGAATTTCTTTCACCTCCTGTGTCAGATCTTCCTCCTGAACCTCTTTTTCGTCTATGTACACGGGCTCGACTCGGATACAAAAAACTTCCTCGTTTACTTCAACTATTTCTGCATTTGCTTCCTCTAGTTTTTGTTTGAATAGAAAAGCTTGGGCTACAGGCATTTGGACTTGCGCTTCATATTCAGTATCCCATTCGTGATATTGTACCTTCGCCTCTCGCTTTTCTGCTCTTCTGTTCACGGGCTCTTCTACCTGAATTTCATTATACCCTTCTGCCTGAATTTCTTTCTGAACTTCTTGAATCAGTGCTGGTTCCCCCTGCTCCGTTTCGGCGCTGGGCTTGTAAATTTTAAAATTCAGTCTCATTAGCATTCTCTCGGCGTTATACAGCGAAATCAAACCCCTGTCTAACCGTTCCGCCACCGACCATAGTACCTTTAGAGCCGTGTACATCTCGCAAGACCTATCTGAAAAGATATCACAATCCATCGAGCGATTCACTCTTCCTGCAATGTGCAATAGTTTGGTGTAAACTGGAGGTAACATCTCATCCAACCTATTTCCCATCCTGATCTCTTCCCACAGGTCCCGTTGTACCTCTTCCAACTTCTCTTGACACGTCGCTGCCTCTTCCGAAGGATCCTTCGCTGCATCTTTATGTTTGTGTAAGGGTGCCGCGGAAGGAAACTTTCGTTCAGCCCTTAGCCTCTCAGCTAAAGTCGTCCTGAGAAAGTTGGTGATCTCTCGTGAATATGAGGAATCGATCAGTCCCCGCACTTCTAGCTCCACCCTGAGCTCATCTTCGCTCAGTAACTCTACTTCCATTATTAAATCATAAAAACTTAAACTAAAAAAAAAATAGAACTTTGAACTAACTAAACTAACCTAAAATTTAAGGAATGTTCCATTCATGCTGGAATAGTGATGTCGTATCACCGAGACAGGTCAAAAAGGAAAGGAATGAAGGATTGTAATTTCTAATTGCTAGAACTGTTGGCTGATTTCCAATCGCGCAGTGGAATTCCAACTCTACATGAGTGAGTCTCACTGCTATGGCGAATACAGACCACACAGCCTATTTGGGTTTACCCGTGCGCTCCATCAAGCACAAAACTACAACTCCTCGCAATCCGCATCCATTCCCATTGAGAAGAGCTAGACCGCGTGTGTAGAAAGTTAACTTGATGGATTGGTCTTGAACAAATTTCCATGCCTCTGGCAGAAATGTCTTGAGCAGTTTCACACGGGACAACAGCTAGCCCGCTGTTGTGTTCCGTTTCGTGTTTTTGTAGTATATCCACTGACTACCCGTACTACCACACCTGAATTCCATACCCGTCCATGGCAGATCAAAGGCGTGATAAGTAGTTAGAGATATACCCTGGACGATAACCTAAACTTAATACTAAATGTGCGAACCGACGACCCCATCCCGAAGGATGAAAAATTACGACTTTATACTGAAGTGAAAATATGACGCGAACCTAACTATAAAAATTTATACGAAACGAACTTTTCAATTTTGAATCTGAATTTTGATCAGATAATTATTTGATTGTAATGGGGTAAATATATTAGATTTATTTAAGGCTCAGCCTCACTGGGATTTATTTCGATTGAATATTTTTGGTAACACAGATTTACCAGATAATTCGGGCCTATTTGGCCCCTTTTTGGGCGCCACTTGTAATGAAACGACTGGCGCACAAACTTATGATTAATTCGGAGACGGATGTTTGGCCTCCTTTGGGCGCCACTTGTAATGTTAAAAACATGAAGTAACTGAGTTACCTCAGCTCAACATTACTAAGAAATTGTTTCTCGACCGCTGTTGTCACCCCTGCGGCATTTACCTGTGCTCAAGGCCGGTAGAGGTAACATTAGTCGTGGGGTTGGGGTGACACAGTTGAGAAACCTAGTTATACCGCGGTTGGACGAAAATATTGGGTGATCATTGAGATCACAAAAGGATTGGGGATTAGAAACGTTGGACCTGTCTACAGTGACCAACAGAAAACTAAGTTATTTGTCCAGCATGAATGGACAGTTTTTGGGCCTTAGCCACACATTATTTGAAATACACAAACAAAAAAAAAAATCAATTAACAAGTCCCTGGAAGAGGGTTCAATTAGTAAGTAAACTTGGTCAGTAAGTAGGTAGTCAAAAGAAAGGGTAAATGACGCGGTTGAAGCTGTACATTCACCTGCCTCTAATGAGGCTATTGACTCCCTACTATACTGACTGGACCTATTTTTTGTTAGTTATATTGTTTTTTTTTTTTTTTTTTTTTTTTACCTTTTGTCTTCCTTGATTTAGACCGCAAAAAAAAAAACACAAAAAAAATTTAATTTATAAATTGAAGAAAAAATATTTATTTTCCAAAAAAAAAAAATTTTTTTTTACATAGAAAACTTCTAACCTGACGGTTAGCAAAAATCAAACAAAAAGACTCGAATAAAATTTTTGTGGAGTTTTTATACAATTTTTCTGCTGATCGAGAGAAAAAAAAAAACACATATTTTCTTTTTCTTTTTCTCTTCCCATAAACTTGAAAAATTCCATAATCACCCCACTGACATTTTATCCGAATTTCCGGACAATATGAAACGAACTGAAAACATGAGGCACGTTTTGCTGCATGTGTAACCACATGAACTGCCCAAGTTGCAAAAAAAAAAACAACTATATTTTCACGCTTATCTACCTTGAGTAATTCAATTTCATCGACAATGACCCAATTAGATAAACGGAACGAAAACTGAGACTCATCTAAAACAAATTTGTCTCCACACTGATAATAAAGAAATGTTTTTATGTTTGTTTACCGAAACTTGAGCTTCCGCAAATAAACATAAATGAAAACCAAGTCATATAGGCACGCGCCATTGGAGATAATAGGATTTTACATTAATTTAGTTGTTGGTTATGAATCTTGCTTATGTGCATGTTTTAATATGTACAGACAAGATTGTTCCAACACAATTATTGTAAATGTAAAGTGAACTGTACCCGGATTTAGTCATGTAAATTGGTATTTATTAGAAGAAAAAAAAAATCTTCAAATGTGGGGTACAGTTTTATACGCGAATTTGATGGATAAGATTATTTTGTGACGGGGATGACAAGCACCCGTTACAGGATCATTGTGCGATATTCATAAATTTGTCATTCTCTCCACAAAGTGCAATGTCAATCTAAAGTCACTATACCTAAGTTTAATATTGATTATGATTGCTTGAATAAGTTGCTGGTACGAGAATCTTGGTGCTCAGTGTTGGCTATTTCCGATATTTCAAAAGCTTTCGATTCATTTTTTTCTTTATTGATTAATTATATATCGCAGTGCAAACAAAAACTCAAGCAACCTAAAAAGGCAAACAAACTCAAACCGTGGATTAATAAATATTTGGTTGCTAAGGTTAGGAAAAAAAATAATCTTCACTGTAAACTTAAAAAGCACAGTCATAATATTGGATTAAAAAGGCACTTCGACAACCTTTCTAAAAATTTAAAAAAAGATATAAAGTGTAGTAAAGCAAAATATTATTTTAGTAATTTTCAAAGAGCCGCTGGTAATGGCAAAAAACAATGGAATTTAGTTAATGAAATTTTGAATAAGGAAAGTTGTACTAATCACATCTCCGTTATACGTGAAGAATCGGGCAATATTGTCCCCTCACCGCTTGAAATTGCTAATAGTTTAAATACATACTTTTCTAACATTGTTGCCACCATGAGACCTTATGTTAGCAATTCTAATTTGAGCAGCTGCAAGTCTATGGTCTTAGATGGGCCTATTAATAGTGGTTTTTTCTTTCGGCCAATTACTTCGTTAGAATTATTTTATGTTATTAATTCTTTGGAAACTAAGCATACGCTTGATAATATCGGCTTGAGCAGCGCAATTTTAAAACGAATTAATTTTAATATTGTTGACATTTTAGCTGAATTATTTAATCGTAGTATAATCGAAGGTGTTTTTCCGCAAGCATTAAAAATTGCAACGGTTATTCCCTTGTATAAAAAAGGTGATCGCTTATTAATTAGCAATTATCGGCCTATTTCGCTTCTTCCAGTTGTCTCAAAAAATTTTGAGAAAATTGTTAAATCGCAATTACTTGATTACCTAAATACGTTTGATTACTTTAGTTCGTGCCAATTTGGATTCAGAGCTGGTTTTGGTACCGAAGATGCACTACTGAATCTAATGAATCCGCTACATGAAGGGCTTAACAGCTCACATACAGTAGCCGCTCTCTTTATTGATATTTGCAAAGCATTTGACATGGTGGATCATCGGATTCTTTTAAATAAACTATCGTATATTGGATTTAGGGGGTGTATGTTTGATTGGTTTACATCGTATTTAAAAGGTCGTTTACAACGGGTGAGTATTGGTGGAGCACTGAGCAATTTTATCGAACTTCAGGCTGGCGTTGGCGTTCCTCAAGGTTCAGTCCTTGGACCAATTCTATTTCTAGTTTACGTTAACTCGATATTTCGTCAAAAGTTCATTGGTAAAATTGTTGCATTTGCGGATGACATGGCATTTGCTTATAATTGTAACAATTATTTGTCAACAGTATCTAGTATTAATGAAGATCTGACAGTCTTAAGCAATTGGTTTTCAGTGCACGGACTAGTGCTTAACCCAAAAACTAAGGCTATTTTGTTCAGGTTGAATGCATATCGTTCGTTTGGTACTGATATCGTTTTTCATGATGTCTATTGTCCCAGAAATAAATCTTGCTTGCTCAACTGTATGGTCATCGAATCAGTAAGTTCCTGTAAATATTTAGGAATAGAAGTCGATTGTCATTTAGATTGGAAATGTCATATTTCAGCTCTGAAAAATTCTCTCCACTCCACTATCAGGAAAATGTACCTTCTAAGATCTCATTGTCCTTTTGAGGTTTTGAAATCGTTTTATTATGGCTTAATTGATTCGCGATTACGTTATGGCATTTGTTGCTGGGGTGGCACTTACTTCAGCACAATTAAACCGTTAATTATTGCTCATAAGCATGCTATTAGATTGATGTTTCTTAAAAACAAACGTTGCCACACGTGGCCTTTATTCGTGTTAAGCTCAATTCTTCCGATAAAGCATCTTTATGTATTTAAAGTCATGAAAATTTACGTTGAAATAAGCGGTAACCGAAATTTATCTTGTCACGCCTACGAATTACGCAGAAACTCCGTATGTCAAAAATTAATACCCAAGTTTTCCAAAACTCATTTTCGTAATTATTTCTTAGTTACGGCTCCGTCAATATTTAACAGACTTCCTGAAAGCATTCGCGAGATACGTTCTAAAAAAATATTTTTATCGTCACTTAAAACTTGGTTACTGCAGAACAAAACTTTGGATTTCGTGTTCAATTTAATGGTTTAAAATTTATTGCATTTCGATAATTATACTATACTAAAGATTTATGAATTTATATTTTGATTTTTTCTTTGTTAAACTTATTATTTGTGTATTTTACTTTTATTGTTAATTAGTTTCTATATTTTCATAGTTTTTTTATTATTAACCTTTCCATTACCCCTTAATGCTAATAATCTGTTCTCATGTAATGAAGAAATGCATGTTGCTGAATATTTTTGTTCATTTTGCATTTCTAATTATTTCAATTTAATAATTTGTATTTTATATTTTATAATTTCCATTAGCTTTGTTTTTGAATTTTGTATACATATTGTATTTATTCTGTACAAATTGTAATGATTGAAATAAATAAATAAATATTAAACTGTACTTTACGACAAGTGTACATTTTGATTGTCACTCCATAACTCGAGAACGGCTCAACCGATTGCCATAACATTTTTAGGGAAGGTGCAGTGAGGAGTGATGATGGTTAGTTGATTTTGAAATCCAAAATCGGTCCAGCCGTTTTGAGTTATAATTTTTTTTCTGAAATGAACTCGCTCTTTGTAAAACAACAACAAATACACGTAAAATCGAAAAATTGCAAATATCTCCAAAACGGTGCGTCTGAGCGACAAAATAAGGTCACTTTCCCTCCCCCCCCCACACCCCATGCACACACTTTGTGATCGATTGGGTATGCTCCCAGGCCCCCTCTTGAAAAAATTTTAATTCAACATTTGAAAAAAAAAGTTTAAATTTCGGTCCGACCGAACGAAAAAAATCGATCCAAACTAATATACAAACTTATAAATACACACATTCATTTGATTGACAGCATACAAATGACAAACAGATGAACCTGTTAAAATGCACATGTTTGCCAATCACTTTCTTTCAATCTTGGATTCTGATACAGCCGGTCATACATTCGCTGCTTTCCAATTGGAATTTTATTACAAGTGATTTTTTTTTTAGTTTCATAAATATTGGCAAGTATTAACAAAATAAAAAGTGATTTTAAGTGTGTTCAGTGCAAAATATTTTCCAAATAAACAAAACAAATTTGTTTTATCAACTTTAATGATTTTTTGGGAAAGTTTAATTGGATGCAACGCATAACAGCACTCACACAACAACAATACTTTTTTGAATTATTCTTAAATAAACAATCCTTAATTCATATTGAATTAATTTCATTGATATAGATAAAAATGCCACCAACAAGACGATCAACTATAGGTCGACGTACGCGTAATTCTACCTATAGATTTAATCAAAGGAAAGCGCAAAGTGTAGAGGAACACTCACAACAAAATCAAGTACAACAATTACGAAACGCACGTCGGCAGATCCAAATCCATTAAATCCAGCATCGAGACGAACGACACGACTTTCACGTCGTGCTGTGCAAGAGATGGAATATGCTGCTTTCGCTTACAATAGCGAAAATGATTATAGTGAACATGCCAATATTGGTGGAATGACGGTGAGATATCCACATTGTGATGAAGCCAAATTTCAAGGTGAAACGCCTGGCATGTGTTGTGCTAATGGCAAAGTGAGACTGCCAGCATTTGAATCTCCCCCCGATCCACTTCATTCATTCATTTTTGGAACGTCGCAAACATCTAAGCATTTTTTGTCTCACATTCAAGAATACAATGCGACATTTCAAATGACTTCTTTTGGTGCGACCAATATTGTAAGAGACAATTTCATGCCGACGTTTAAGGCGATTACTTCATGTGGAATATCATATGAAAAATGCGATCTGAGCAGCAATTTTTAGATGTGTTCAAGAATTCTGACCCCTAATTACATTTCAAAAATATTAAAGATTCAAGGTCAGATTTATCATCGAACTGGTTCCTTATTGCCATATCCTGATGCTGATCATCAATTTTTGTAAATCTATTTTATCGGAGATGCAAATCGTGAATTGGATGGCGTTGTACAATTGCTGCGCGTGCAAGGCGACAAATTCTTTCTGAACTTCAAAAAATGAATTAATTCGATTGTTTAAAACCGCTCTCGATCGTATGTCGTCTGATGATCACAGAATCGTTATCAGGGCTGACAAAACGCCCTTTGGAGAGCATGCGTGCGATTTAATGCACCAACAATTGATGAAGCGGCCATTGTAATTGTTGGAGACCAGTTTCAATCTCGCGATATTGTACTACATCGAAGAAATGAAGAATTGCGGCGTGTTTCAAAGCTACACCGCAGCTATGATGCATTACAATATCCATTGTCTTTCCATTGTCATCATTTAACAGCAGTTTGTTTTCCAATAGCTCATTAACAATATTGCCAAATCAATTTCCCGTTATAATGTTTACACTCTAATACAATGTACTTATTGTACAGATATACGAAAAATGAATTTTCAATAACTAAATGCTGTGGCATCTATTTAAATCGAGAGACAATACAAAAGAAAAGGTTTACTTAGGGCCAGCAAGGCGGACAGGTCTCAACGTAATTGTTCATGACGATATCACCTCACTGGATCACTGTAACACAAAATCAAATTAAATATCAACATAATGTGAATTACTAAATTGGAAACTTATCTGAATCCAATTAGAACTAGTAAACTAAGTACTATATAAACTTTAATTTGAATTCTTATAATTTAATCTTATTATTTCAATGATAAACAGTCAGTCTAAAGTTAATTTCAATTAATTTAACAAAATGTATTTCTATTTATGTTCAATCATACTGTTATTACAGAAATTTGACAGAATTATTGTTATTATTGTTTTTTGTTTTCTTCTTATTATTGTTAATTGTTAAGGCTGTTATCCAATCAGTTATTAAATTGTAAAAGCAGAAAGGTTATTAAATTGTACACGGCGAATTCGATGATTTGAATATTTTTGTAAAATGTATCTCTGGTAATTTTATATAATTTGTATGTAAAAATAAATAGATAAGTCACTTGCCTGTAAACACTGAACGAATTCAGATAGAAGTTGAATAAATCATAGAGTATTGTTGTTTGAATTATTGTGTGTCATACGAACCTACATCCATGTTTTTTTTTGTTAAATATTTGGTTGTTGAATAAATCTTAAATTAAATTGAAAACAATAACCAAATAGTCAAGTACTTGAAATTAAATCCATCCATAATTAGATTTTAAGTGCTTGCCATCGTTCAGTAATCCTTGGTTATTCATACCACCAAACCACCAGTCTGTTTTCCTGTAATGAAGATTTTAGCATCGTCTATACAACGCAAATAAAATGTTTACAAACCACATTTTGATATTCCCAGGTGATTTGGGACACAACAAATACTATTCACTTACATTTCCAATCATATATACGTCGTCATTTGATTTGATTAATGAATAATCTTCGAGAAGCATAAAATATGCACATACGACACATCTTCATCACTTCCACCACACACACACACACACACACTCAAATAGAATCATAAAAAATGTTAAATCAATATCGCAAACTTATATTTTTGGTTAACTTTATTCGATGGATTGTTGTTGCAAAACTTTTAATTTTCGTATGTGCTTTAACTTTTCCAAAGTATAAAAGTTTTTTAACCAAGTTTATTTTTGGAAAAACAAAATAACAACTTTCAAAACGAATACGAATAGGTAGGTATGATCTAAACTAAGTTTATCATAAATGAATTATATTTTACGGGATCGATTTTTTACTCCAAGCACATAGTCAGGCACACACACATGATATGTACGAGTGTAAGGCCAATTCCACCTGAATCTAATATTTTAGAGAGATTATGTTTCAAACGTGATTGGAATTCATTTGTTTTTATTTTATATTTTCACCCCACAAATTCAAAAGTACATATAAGGAATAAAAACTCGTGCACAGGAAATTATTTCGCTAAAGCAAGTTTTTGAAATTATATTAAGGATGAAAAACTCAATGTACGAGTTAGGAACAATTTTCCTTTCAACTTAACTTAAATACATTCACCTAAATAAATAAATTGAATGATAATTGAATTATGTCAGTAATTGAATTCAAACATGATTGAAAGATAACGAACCGAATAGAATGAGCATTGCCTCATTAAAAAACTTAATTTAAGTTATTACCGGAGAATATTCCTATAGGAGGTACACATAAATATTAGAGGGGCATTTAAACTCACATTTAAGAACTAAATTTTGGGATTGGGATGGATGAAGAACGAAACGTTCCGGCTCAGAAAACACGTAACAAAATATCATTTATAATCAATAATCAATTTAGTTTTATTTCATTAGAATTCACTTAAAATTAGAAAACATTACAATAAAACAATTAAGGCGGCATATAAATAAATCTCTATCCAGCTTGTTGTGCATTTTTCAAAATGGTTTGAACGTTTTCAGCAACTCCACTCACTATAAGATAAAATAACAAGTGAAATACTCGCAAATTAGGTAAAACACACGAAAGTATTCTTACCATTAAAACGGGCCAATGCTTCATGGATGATATCTATACTTAAAGTAAAATAGATTAAGTATAAAAATTCGTCATTTTAACAAATATTTTGCGCAATACTTACTTTCCAATGCGGTCGAATTAATTTTGTTGACCACTGTGCGAAATAAAATTAATCAAATAAAATATCCAAATACATAATGTATGAATACTTACAATTAATAAATATATTTGGATCAAATTGGGCCGATGGTGGAGGCGGTGGTGCTGCCGGCTGACCAACAACGGTTAAAATTACAAAACCGCTAATCACCAAAGTGATTAATGTCAATAGTTGATGGGGTTTCATTTTAATTCCGTTTATAATTTAATGCGATTCGCTTTTGTATTTACAATAGAAACGCACGATACACGAATGACACAATTTGGCTCGACTTCAATGTATAAAAATACAATTTACTGTGAATTGTTAATCGTTTGATCGATGTGTGAACGGAAGTTAAGTGGCTGTAAATTGGAATATAATTATGCGTTGACAATGAAACACCATTTCCTGTTAATTTATTTAATTGCTGTAATCTGTTCGATTAGAAATAATTTAATTTATATTTTGGACATTTATTTAGATATGCAACAAAAAAAAACTGGCTTCTAACGTATTCAGGTGTAAATAAAATGTTAGGGCGTTTTTAACTAGTGTGTGCAAATTTTCCTTGATTTAATTGTAAAAAATAAAATAATTAAGATTTTCCTTACTACAGATTCTTTTTTTATTAAAAATAAACACGTCCATTTTACTCTATTCATGTAATACCGGAAGCTAGATTTTTATCTCTTTACATTTTTTACGTATTTCTCTTTTCTTCATTACAATTACCAACTTAATAATAATAAAATAATAGAATAATGCAAACAATATCCAATAGATGGCATTATAGTATATAATAAGTAACTTCGCGTTACACTCGGCCTTCCTGACAAGCTCGATTGTCCTCAATCTTCAATCTCTGCCTCGGAATTGGACAACCCGAAATCGTCATCCGGTGTTTCGACTCGATATCTATCTCCGAAAAATTTTATAACGCATTTATAATGACTTTATAACTTTTGTAATATTGTACCGTCCTCTAAACCTGCGGAGTAATTTCCTACTTTCACCGGTAGAAGGCGGCTCACGAAACATGACGACTTTATCACCGACTTTGTATTTCTTAGGTGAATTGAATTACAACATAACCCTTTCCTTCGGCTGCTTCTGGTTCAACTTGATTCGTTTCGATGTCTTTTCTTTCATCGTGTCGCGTTGTTCATATTCAAATGGACTTCTATCGGCGGCTTCATCTAGTAGTTGAATTGTTTTTTTTTTTTTTTTATTTTTTTTTTTTTTTTTTTATAAATAATTCGGGCATAATACAGAGCATGAAGCTCTATTTACATTTTGCCTCACACAATAATATGGTTAATAAATACATAATTTCAAAAGAGAAAAAAGAAAAATGTAATTTGAAGAAAAGATAATATAATAATAATAATAATACAACAATAATATAATATAATAAAATAAACTAGTATAAAATTAAAGTGATATAATTCATATTAAATTGCTTAAATTAAATTGATTCATTTATTAAGACATCAAATATTTATTAATAATGTTTAGTAAAGAAATTCTAAAATGAAAAACAGATTTATTAAAAATATCAATACTATTATCACCAAAGAATAAGTTATGATTCATTAATAACCGACAGCGTGGCGAGGCTAGACCAATATTTGTGGTTGGAGTTAAAATTTTGAATAAATTTAAATTTCTTGACCGGTAGGCTGGAACATAAAAGTTAATTTCAGTAAGGAAAGAAGTGTGAACAATTCCATTAATGACCTTATATAAGAGCAATTCATCCAAGTACAATCGGCGTGATTCCAAACTTAATAAATTTAGTTTTTCTAGTCTAACTATATATGGTGGAACAGAATCCGCAAAACGAAATCTTCTAAATAGACTCCTAGTGAATCTGCGTTGAATAGATTCAATTCTAGCACTATTACTGGCATAAAATGGATTCCAAATTTGGGAGCAATACTCGAGTTGGCTTCTTACAAGGGAATTAAACAAAATTAATATGATACGGTGCGACGTAAAATCCTGGCAACGTCGTATTACAAAACCTAATAACTTATTAGCCTTCGAACAAATATTGTCAAAATGAGTCGTAAAAGATAATTTTTTATCAAAAGTAACACCTAAATCTTTAACAATTTCAACTCTATTTATTACAATCCCATTAAGAGAATAATTAAATAAGATGGGCTTCTTTTTTCTAGTATAGGTAATAATATTACATTTATTAATATTTAAATCAAGTTTATTTAGGTAACACCAATTCATTAACAAACTTAAATCATTCTGTAAGAGGAGGCAGTCATTGCCAGATTTAATAGATCGAAAGATCTTAAGATCATCAGCATATAATAGACATTTACTAGACATGTTAAAGACAATATCATTTATGAATACTAAAAATAATAATGGACCAAGTATAGAGCCCTGTGGCACACCGGATGTAGGAGAGAATGTAGAAGAACAAACACCGTTAAATTTGACATAAACTGAACGTTCAGTTAAATATGATATTATCCAATTTTTATATTTGTCCGTTACATTCAAGAGGTCCAATTTATTTATAAGCAATTGATGGTCCACCTTATCAAAAGCCTTTTGAAAATCAGTATACACACAATCTACTTGACCGTTATTGTCTATCTGGTTTAAAAGGAAACTGGAAAACTCCAACAAATTGGTAGTCGTTGATTTACCAGGTACAAATCCATGTTGAGATATATTAATTAAGTGACGAATTTCACTATATAAAATTTTGAACATAAGCTTTTCAAAAATTTTATTAAACACATTGTTACCACTTTATATCTCAAAAACAATAATTGAGGCGTAATTTTTGTTACTGCATGTGGGAGAGAATTCATTTCCCACTGAATATCTGATATATGATCTTCCCATTTTTCCGACATAGTTCTCAATGAAAGCAGAAGAGTGCGGTTGTATCGCTTAACTTGTCCATTTGCTCGTGGAGTCGCAGTTGCGTTCAGCACAAGCACGATGTGATGCTTTTTGCATAATCCCTCAACACTCCCAGATGTGAAAGCCGATGCACAATCACTAACAATACCATTTGGCAACCCGAAATGAGTTGCAAACTCCAGTATGGTTTTCTCAACGAATCGCGAGTGTCTTTGACTGCTTTTAAATAAACGTATTTGGTGAATGCGTCGATCACAACCAAAACACATGAATGATTTTTATAACTTCTCACGAACGGGCCCAAATGATCTAAATGCCAAGTGTGACAAGGGATGGGTTTCTTCTCAATCGGATGTAGCTGTAATCGGTAAGCGTCGTGATTCTCCTTATTATAGAGACACTCGCAGCAAGTAACAATATATTTTTTAACACACTGACTCATTTTAGGCAACAAGAAAACCTGACGGAGCGCGGACAATGTTTTTTCTAGACTAAAATGACTCATGTCATCATGGAATGTGCGAAGTATGCGCCCTCTAACACCCTTAGGAACTAAAAATAGCAAACGATCGTCGATATTTTTATACAACCGTCAATTTTCAATACAGAAGTCTTTGTTTTTCGGGTTCTTTAAATTTGCCTTTATTTCATCTACTTCAATATCATTGTACTGCAACGTCTGAATCTAATATCTATCAATTGTTTCGATACTGAACACGTCTAAAGTAGCCGGTTCAACTCCTTTTGCTGATTCAACGGGGTTCCGACTTAAGGCGTCCACATGCACCATTTGCTTACCACTGCGATGCCTTATGTCAAAATCGTGTTCGAGTAACCGGAGCCACCATCAGCCTATTCGGGGAATAATATCTCTTTTCGTCGAAGCTGTTCTTAAGGATCCACAATCTATAACAACGATGAATGGTTTCCTCAAACCAAAACATCTAATCCGGTCTAAGCATTCCACAACAGCCAGAGCCTCGAGCTCGAAACTGTGGAACCGTTTATCTAACTCCGTCGTCTGTCTACTAAAGTACGACACGGGATAAAACTGAAACTGTGAATTTCATGTGATTATCTAAAATCAAAGAGGACTATCACGTTACGTTGACACAATTTATTCTTGATTTCATTAAACGATGATCGTTCGTCGGTCCAAATAAACTTTACATTCGTCCTAGTCAATCTTGTCAGTGGTTCCGTTAATAATGAAAACATCGGAACGAATTTCCTAAAATGTGAGGATAAACCGATAAACTGTCGTATTTGATGAACGTTTGTAGGGATGGAAATCTTTCGACATATAAAATGTTATCTTTACCGGGCCTTATACCATCAACGTTAATTGCATGCCCTAAAATCTCAAATATTTCTACCATATACATACTTGCATTTACTGAACTTTAATGTTAGGCCATATTCTTTCAATTTTTCTAAAACTTTTTTGAGCAGAATGATTCCTTCTTCCGCACTTCGATTAGGTATTATCATATCGTCTAGATATACTACAATCTTGTCATCTAGTTCAGTTACCATTCGATTCATTAAGCGTTGAAAAACGGCGGGAGCATTTGCTAACCCAAACGATCTTGCTGTATCTATCAACAGATTGTACAGCTGATACTTGTTTTAAAATACGATTGGTAATTTTTAACTCGCTAGAACTCTGAAAATCATAGAAATCAAGATGAACTAATTTGTTAATATTTACGCTATTGGTTACGTCGTCGTTCTCAAAATATTCTCCCGTAAAGTTAAATATATTTTCGTTACTACTATCACATTGAATCATCTTGTCTGTGGATTTACCACTCAAAACGTCTGTTTCGGAATTTGATTAATGACCGTCTTGACTATTTGCGGTTACTTTATTATTACTACTGGAGATTGTCGCAATTGCAGTCAACATTAGGAGTTTTTGTTGAATTCTGATTGTCGGTATTCAAGGTCACTTTCACACTAAACTGACCATTTACATCATTAAAATTGTATTCAGAATTACCATTACTGACTTTCAAAACTTTCAAAAGATTATTGGCTTGAAGGACCACAATACCATATTGATCCAATGCACTGCTCCCGATCATCAATGGCTCGCGTTGGTCATTATCACTTACAACTAGAGCGTCGACATCTATATTTACATCATCAATACTAATCTGAATATCAATATAACTAAAGTCGTTGTAGCACTTTTTCCAAAACCTCTCAATCTTTGACAATGGTTATGCCAAATTAATCCTAATTTTCTAGCCAGTGATTCCGTCATTATTACGCAATCTGATCCTAAATCTATAAACGCCCTAATATTACTAATTCTGGTAATATTGACTGACTTGAAATACTCGTTTTGATAACTTTCGACTCGATTCACAGTCTTAGTTTTATCGACTTTATCTTTCTGTTTTTTAGGGCATCCAACCTCATAATGACCCTCACCACGACGAAAAGTACAGATCCATTTAGGCTTATTGTTGTTACAATCACGAGATGGGTTTGTGCGATTTAACATTAACAATATTTTCAAATTTTTTTAACCTACCGATGACGCAAAATTGTTCATTCAATTTGACAATTTGATATCTATCCGGCAGGTTTGAAGCTAGAACCTGAACCCCAATTGGAAAAATTGAGATTCGAATTCAACTTATGGAGCAAAATTGTATGGTTAACGCTGTCAAAACCTTAAAAAAATCAAGAAGTATAAACAAAGCCACTTCACATTCGGCAATAGATAAACCCAAATTATCTATAATTTTAATTAACGCAGAAGTTCAAATATGTCCTTCTTGAAACCTCATATGTTTTTCAATCATCTTAGATAAGCAAGGAAGTATACTGATTGGTCAAAAGTCTTGTAAAGTTTCTGGCTTAGGTAGGTACCTTCCCAAAAGGAGATATATGTACGTGCAATCTTACTTTCTCTTGGAGAAACAGATTTAGTCAACGCCCTGTTAATTATGATTGTTGAAACAGTGGTTATTAACGGTAGAAAAAACCGAATAAAGTGAATTGGGGTACCATCAGAACCTTGCGCCTCAGTTTGAATATCATCAACTGCATTATATACTTACTTCCATACTGGAAACATTCCTAAAATAATAACATTGATTACCAGTCTGGTGGTAAAATGGTCTAGGAACTGAAAAATTCGATACTTCAGTTCGTTTGCTTCTTTCTCAAAATCACTTATTCTTTCTCAAAGACGGCGATTTCAAACAAATTTTTTTTTAAAAAGTGTTTGTTATCTTTGTCTTAAATTTTACAATATATCAACATTGTCTGAGCCAAAAGTCATATCATGAGTTATGAAAAGCCCAGGAACCGAAATTTCAGTATAAAAATTCAATTTCAGAGCGATTATTCAATAAAAAACAGATCCATGCAAGTCAACTTTTATCTACAAAATTAGTAAAGCCATATAATACAATATCTAGACCTTTTTATTGGAATTTACATCTAGATTGAAATCACTTAGAATTAGAATGTCGGTAAAATTACTGGCTGAGTCTGTAAATAACTTCAGTTTACTTACAAATTTAATACTTGGAGGACGATAAACAACACGCACTAAAAATTTCTCATTTAAATGAAGATAGAATCAAATGAAGAGTCAAGAGTACTTTTTTTGTTTAATTTGTAACTCAAGTTCTGGATAGGTTATCAATTTCTAACAACACAGGTAATAAGTTTAAAAAAATTAGAAACTAGACTGGCAGGGTTCAAATGTGCAAAATTAAAGCCACCATTTAAACACGAATTGAAGCACGATTTCAAAACTATATTTCTCATATCAACCGTCATTCGATCATACGATATCCATACAATAAAGCAAACATAATTTTAAAAAAATCCAACAAGAAAAATGCTTATTGTTGATCATCCCAGATTTTAACCCGGTCATTAAAAACTCTAGTATTAAAGTTAACACAACTAGAATTGCAACTCAACATAAATAGCAAACACGCGCATCACCTAAAGACGCTAAATTAGCTCAAAAGGAAAACACATGTAAGAACACGCGCAAACTTGTTCTAGTTATTTGAGATTATTATGTATAGTTTACGTATTAAGCAATTTTTTATGTATAAAATGTTAACATTTTTTGAGTTTTAGTTAGTTTTAGTTTGAAATGTAAAAGATAAATATAAATTGATAAAATAAATTCATTTTTTTTAATAAATCTTCGAGCAAAACACTTAACTGGCGCCGAAACAGAGGGGACCTGGCGTTAAAATATTAATAAAATAATAAAAAGTGCAAGTAACAAAAAAGTGAAAAAAAATTAGTGAAGATCATTAAGTTATACCCACGAGGACATAACCGTTTTTTTTAAGCCAAAAGATTTATAGGCTATACACATAAGAACATAGCTAAAGCCGTGAAGTAGTGAAATTAAATAAACCGTGATAAAGTGTGTACCATTAGTAGGCGGGTTACAAATATCCACGCAACATCGCCAAACGGGAGAAATACAGCATATCCGTTATTTAGAAGACACACGTACGAGTTCCGAGTGTACGAAAACCGGCTGTGCACTATAAAAATCTTTGTGGCAAAACTAATCCACAAATAGGCCATGAAAAGCTTGTTAACTTTAATGTAAGTAAAAAATGAATAACAAAGTAAAAACTAATAATAAAAAATGATTATAATAATAACGAGAATTTTAATAATAAAAAGTGATTATAATAACAATAATAATAGTAAATAAATATTTTTTTATAACAAAAATTAATTAATAAAAATTACAAAATACTAAATTAAATAGTAAAAAGTGAATATAATAACAAATAATAATAAAAGTAACTAAACATTTTGTTTAATTATAAAAAGTGATCATAATAACCAACAATAATAATAAAACAAAATTTAAAATAATAATAAAATATAATAATAAAAATTATATTAAATATAATAATAAGTGAAACATCATAATGGCGGAACAACCACACTTCCGGAAGCATATGCATCCTGCCTTGAGATTCAAAACATCAATTTCAGAAATATAACGATTCAAAAAAAAAACATTACTAACTCAGTAACAGCTCCAATCAACCAATTTTCGTATATCAACCCACAAAATCCACGAATTAATAACTCGATCAACCAAGATTCGTATACCAATTCACAAAATCCACGAGTTATCCACATTTTAATACCACCGCAACGGAAAAATATGGTACACAATAATCAACATTATAACAACCAAACATCGTACAACAATCAAAATCTAAATCAACAAATACCACCTAGGCCAATTTATCCGAAACCTGCAACACCAATGGAAATTGACCAGTCAATTCAAACCAAACGCGTAAATTACATGAACAGACCAGCATACCAAAATAATCATCCACCAAAAGTAGAACATCCAAGCTACGGCGAATCCCAAAGACAACAAAGAATTGATCATTTGGATACACAGGAGAAAGAGGAATATAATCAGTCAATTAACGAAAATACTGATATCGAGACATTAGAAGACGAACCTGAGGAAATAAACTCAGAGGTAAATTTACCATACCTAGAGTACAAAACAGCAAAGAACAACATCCTCAAATTTTTAATCGACACGGGAGCCAACAAGAACTTCATCAAACCTGAACTAGCCGTAAAATCCATTCCCACTAATGTCCCGTTTAACATAAAATCAGCGAGAGCGAGAGGTGACATCAGGATCAGAAAAAAATATGCGGACTCTTTTTCAAATGCATTGGAATCGACACATTAATAGAGTTTTTGGTACTACCTGGTTTAAAAACATTCGACGGAATAATCGGGGACGATACTCTAAAAAAACTTGCAGCAATTAACGACCGGAAAAATAACATTTTGACCATAACCCCAAATATCAAAATTCCACTCAAGGAAAAACACTCAGTTCAAGTAAAGAACATTGAAATTCGGGATAGTCACTTATCTTCAGAAGCCAGAAAAAACCTCCAAGAAATTGTGGCAAAACACTATTTAAAGCAGCAACGATACTGAAACAATTGATACTAACATAAAATCAGAAATAAAAACAACAACAGATGAACCAATTTACACGAAATCCTATCCTTATCCAGTCAGCATGCTCAACCTCGGCCCAATCCAAATCTAAACCCTCTAACCAACTCCAAACTCGACAGCCAGCTCAATCCCGAAATCAACTCGATTCTAAAAACTACATGCTTATTGAACTCAACTCAATCTAATCCCCAACCCTCGACCCCCAACGAAGCCCAACATGCAACCCCAGCTCAATTTTAGCTCACCAGCGGACTAGCCAACTCATATATAATCTGGTTCCATCACTACACAATATACACATATCTACATCTACATATACATAAGTGTGTAAGTTAATATAATTCTATGGGACATTTATATATGATTATCGGCATACATTTGGTACAATCGATCCTCTTGTGGTATAAAATGTAGAATATTTGAAAATGTGGTATGTTCGTTCAAAATGTGGTACGAATGGGCAGCCTAATATAAGACTGATAAGGATTGTACGATACATAAAATGTTTAACTTTCTTAAATTAAATATTGCAATGGCTAGGTAATACTGAAATATGTATAATCTTGTAATTTAAAAAAAAATATAATGGCGTTTTGTCATATATTCCCAATAACGAAATTTACCGGTAATTACCGGTAAACCGGTAATTCAGCTAAAAAAATACCGAAAACCGGTAATGTAAAATCTCGGTAATTTTGCAATCCCTATCTGTAATACAAATAAATATGACAGACACTAAGTGAGGTAAATGAAGAAATCGAAAGAGTGCATTCAACTATCATCGAGATAATAAGATACCTTCAAATGGAATATATGAAATTACCCATAAAGGAACTAGTTAATATCGCAGTAGATCGCTATAACAACTCAATACATTCCGTTATCCAACATAAACCTTGCGACTTATTTTTTGGGAGAACGCAGAGAATCAATTACCAAAATCTTGTAAACTTCAAGGATCAAGTTAACGAGGTCGAGGATGTGGCAGAAAAAATCAGGAAAAGAGAAAACGCAAAGAGAAATAAATCAAGGAAATATAAACCTGGGGAAACAATATACACTACAATCAAGCAGATACAAGGAAAAGAGAACCCCAAATTTAAAGAAGAAACTGTGACCAAAGATAATCGAGTCACAATTATAACCACCTCACAACCCTTGACAAGCTCACTTACCATCTACAAATATACCACACCAATAGTAACTCTCAAACAATAACCCATATGATCCTCTATTTATGTTTTCACGAAGCGGCGTTTTTTCCTCGAAGAAGTTTGAACAAAAACAACATTTTCTTCTCCCTATGGCAATGGCTCGCAAAATTTTGCGCCGAAGGCAACTGACGAGTAAAGACTTTGAACCGCTTTTATTTTTTTGGTATGGTTTCAGCTTCCATTTTTACTCTGCAGTTGCTGGCGATCCCCCGGAAATTCCCACAAAATCGAAATTTGCTATTTCACGGATTGTACAATTTTTAAATCGTAAGTTGCTTCCCCACTCGATAAACACTCTTTAAAATAAATAAAGGAAATAACACCGAAACAAATAACAAAATTTGTAAAAGAAAAGATACTCACCTAACGGTAAATGACATTTGATGTAATATCGACCTATCCAAGTAAGAATATGATAAGTGAAAAATACTGTTTTTTCAGGAGAGCAGTATAAAGGTTTTATTAGTTCTTTTCGCTGCTAGGAATAAACGGATCACTTTTTGTTCTACGATTTTTCTTTGTATTATAAACATATGCGTTTGGAATAAAACTGTGCATGTCTTATAAACACAAATCCAAAGTATTTCATTAAAAATGATCAAAGACCAAATTCTCCATGGAACAAAAATATAACCGTACTTATCGAATGAACAAAAAAAATATTCCCACAAAAAATATGATAACCGTCCTTTTCAATCGAACAGTTGGAAAAATATTCCAGGAATAAAAGTATAACAAACTTTGTTATACATATTTAAAACATTATTTCCGAAGAAGAATATGATAAGTGACTTTACCGTTGATTGCCAAAAGAAGTTTTTCATTATAAATTAATGTTAAGTCACTTATAGAAACGTTAATTGCATCGTTTATACTGAAGAGTATTATAAAGTGGCTTTGAATTCTTTTAACTGGATTTTTAGTTAAAAACGCATTATTTGAAGAATATAAAATCAGTCATAAACTTATCAATTTTAGAGATAAAACTTTAAGATTTTGTCATAATAAGAATTCGACATCGTAGAGTCCCAAAATCGTATTCCCGTAAAACTATGATAACTGACGTTTTCATGGTCTTAATTGGATAGGTCGATATGTGAGTCTCTGTATGTCCAGAATCATCGTTTGGTTAAAATTATCTATAAACTTGAAGGAGTGATTTACATAATTACATAAATGTAATAAACCGAGGTAGTCCTACTTCGTTCTGCTCGGAATAGGGTTGAAAGGCCGAATGTCGAAAAGTCTCGAAAGGCCGAATGTCGGAAGGTCAAATGGGTCGAAAGGCCGAGAGAATCGGAAGGCCGAATGTCAAAAGGCCGAATGTCGAAAGGCCGAATGTCGAAAGGCCGACTATGTCGAAAGGCCAAATAGGTAGCAAGGCCGAATGTGTTGATTGTGTCGCAAGGCCGAATGTGTCAAAAGGCCGAATATATCGAAAGGCCGAATGTTTCGAAGAGAATTTGAATCTTCAATTTAATTGTAAATTAAAAATTTAATTGTAAATTAATAAAAATTCATTATTTTAATTAAAAAGTAGGTATAAATATAATATAAAAATCAATGTTTTTTGTTTTAATTTTGAAACCCGGTTATAATGATGTGGTTTTTGGTGGAGGGAAGGGTTAAAAAATAATTTAAGATATGTTGACAGTTCTAGCACCGGAAGCAAATAAGTAAAATTGCCGGCTGGAGCTAACACAAGAGCAGGCAATGTCACCACGAAGGTCCACACCACCCACCTTCAATGCTTGGCCCGGTGCCTTGTTTATGGTGACGGTAAAACACACTCGTACGGGAAACTGGATTCAAGCGCCTCCACTGAAATGGACCATTATAGTGATGCGAGGAATTATCACTTTTTCTCCAGTTGTACAGTCATTTAGTACTGTAGCTGCTATTACGAAGCTTTTCAATATGTTAACTTGCCGGCGATTTGCAGTACAGAGATTTGGTGGGTTGAGGTTCCGGAGCGGGTTGATAGGTGCGCCGATAAGCAGTTTCAGCTGGTGAATCGGTATATCAGACGTGTTTAATGAGTTTAAAAATTCGGCAGGATATTGGATTGTTTCTTGGGGATCAAAGACACTATCTATGGATTTGTATGTCCTGCATACTGCTTCCAATTTGTCTAGAATGTCCTCGTTAATGTGGTTTACTGCTTTGTTGATCGACGCTAAGATCACCCTTTCTCTGAACCAGGACAGAGGCTTTTCTGGAAGATCTCCGAATACGGAATCTACTAATTGCTTTAGGTGATTTATTAAGTCGCACAACTGAGAATTGTCGACGGATACTTTATAGTCACTCACAGGGAGGTCATCATTTTCTAGTTTTAGCACAGTGTTGGAAATTCAGTCAAGTTGTTGCCGCCACAGAGCAGAGCGCGCATGTTTTCCGAGAGGGAAATCTGCACTATTTCCGAACATATGTGGGACCATTTCAGACACGCATTATTCTCGTTGGCACGCGTGCCTCTCTGAATAATTGGAATGGTTTGTCTAAAGTTTCCAAAAATAGTACAGTAACTCCACCCATAAGCGCTCGGTTTTCTCCGTCTGAGTTCCTATCCAGAGCTTCCGCAGATGTCGTGTGAGATATTGTACTCTCATCCCACAAAATAAGAGCACATTTCTGGTGTAATTTAGTGGTAGCACTCTGTTTTGAAATGTTGCAAACGGCAGTGTGATCATTGCAAATATTAAACGGCAGTTTTAAAGTGGAATGGGCCGTTATACCAACTTCTAGAATCTACGATAAAAGCCGCTATGCCGACTGAAGCTACGGCAAGCGTGATGTTACCATCAGATCTTCATTCAGCTAGGACTAAATTAATTAGGAATGTCTTTCCTGAACGTCCAGATGCTTCTAGGAAGAATATTAGTGTTAAGTGAGCAGTTGAGCAATAAAGTGAGTGTTATGTATAGCGAGTGTATGTATGTAGAGCATGTATGATATTTAAACAAAACAACATGCCTTGACCTATTTGAATCAAACAGTACACAATTATTGTTTAATACAATGTCACTGTTAATATCTCAAACCTCAAATTGAACCTTTTACATTTCAAATTGAACATTTAGCAAATTAATTGAATGACCAATTAGGATGGAACATGCCTTTGTCTAAACCGATATGGAATTTGATATCTGCGTTGGATATGTGATTCTAAAATGACTTTTGGATGAATTTCTGGAATATGGCAAAGTAGAATGAAACTTGACTATTCCTTAAGTGATTTTATTTTAGCAAAAAATTGTTTGCCCGATATTTGGATCTAAACACTAATCTAAATGTTTAGATCCAAATATCGGGCAAACAATTTTTTGCTAAATGAAAATAAAAAGTGGATCGTATGCTATATGTTTTTAAATAATATAATTAAGTGATTTTAATGAAATTCGAGATTAGGAATGAGGATTTAAAATAATATTTCTAATTCCAAACCCTACACTACCGTTAGTAGTTTCTTTACTACTACGCGAGCCCGCCAACACACTATATTTTGCTAAACTTACCGCTACGATAACAAATACTCAGAAAACATAAACAAAAGTTTAAAGCGAAGGATTATCAAGAAAAGTTTCTATTAAGGCAAGCCTAACAGGTCAACGAGCTGTGTTATCAACAGCTACATCTAATATCCAACTTCCTGCAATAACTATGTACAACAATATTGCTGCATCAGCGTAAACCAACGAAATTAATAAAATGCTAGTGAATAGCTTTTATTATTTTGTATACGAAGAAAAATTTATTAATGAATATAATTGTTGTTAGTGTAAGAAATTTATATATATTTATATTTATATATTATTTCCAGAACATTTTCTAAAAATCATTTTACAATCACATTTCCAACGCACATGTCAAATTTCATCATAATCGATGAAGGAATAGCCAAGCTCCATCATAATTCAAATAATTTGCTAAAGGTTCAATTTGAAATGTAAAAGGATCAATTACCAATGTAAAAGGTTCAATTTGAACCGGACAATGGTATGTTGATATGATAGTATGATGGTATGATCGTACAATGGTATGATGGTATGATGTTACTACGGTATGATGATTAAGATTGTATGATGTTACTATGGTATGATGGTATGACGGTATGATGGTATAGTAGTATGATGGTATGATGGTATGATGATGATGATATGACTTATGAAGGTGTGCCGGCATACTGGTGTGATGGTACGATGATATAATGTTACGATGGTATCTTAGTAAGATGGTATATATGATGGTATGATAGTGTGGTGTTATGATGATGTATTGGTATGATGGTTTGGTATTATTGGTCTCTAAAAAGAAATCTGTTGGTTATCCAATACCCATGAGTTATAAGGATAAGGAAGCTCATGATCTAAATTCTGTTTGCGAATTATTTGCAACGTTTTTCAAATCCGTTTATTCAGTTGATAATGTTTTGACATTTGTCTCTGACCATGACATTGTCAATAATCATATTCACGGTATTTCTTCTTTTTCTCATACACTCTCAAGACATTATATATTTCTTTTGTTAGACCTATTTTGGAATACGCTGTAATTATCTGGAGTTCAAGTTATAAAATTTTTAGCGTTCGTATTGAACGGATTCAAAAAAAGTTCTTATTATTTGCCTTCCGAAGACTTCCGAGGTCAAATGCCGGATTTAGTTTACCTCCTTATGTTGGTCGTTATACACTTTTAAACCTTCGTAGTCTTGAATTCAGAAGGGAGGTGATTCATGCAGTGTTTGTTCGTAACGTAATTTGTGCTAAGATTGATTGTTCGGTATTGCTTGACTTATATTCATTTTACGTTCCTACGAGAAGTGTTCGTCGACGACAGTTAATGTTGAGTATTGTTTTTCATCGTACGAATTATGGAGTTGATGAAGCGGTCGCGCGTACCAAGAAATATTTTAACAAATATTCAGAATTTTTTGATTTTAACATTTCAAGAAATCTTTTTAAGAGTCGTATTCGAAATAATGATAATTTGTAACACTTTTTTTGTTTATATACATATTCTATTAGTATTGTAACCTATGCTATTTGCTAGTGCTGGTAATAAATAAATATTGTTTGATGGTATGAAGGTTTGGTGGATTGATAGTAAGATATACCATCTAACCATGGTATAATGATATGATGGTGTCATGGTTTGACATTACTATGATACGTTGGTATATGATGGTTTAATAGTACTGCGTCATGATGGTATAATAGAATAATGTTATGATGGAATGATTGTTGGATTTGAGTGAGAAATTCGGTTAGGGATTAATTTGAGGTCGAGTTTAGGGTTTACTGCGAGGCTAGATTAAGTTTAGTTCAAACAAGCACGAAGCTTACGAATCTAGTTGATTTTGGGACTTTGTTGACCATTAAGTGTCGAGATGAGCAGACGATTGAGATTTGGTTCGAACTAAGTTGAGCCAAAGTTGAGTTAAAGTTTAGTTACCTTGCGTTTGGGTTAAGTGTGTTGCTCAGGGGGGGGGGGGGGGGGGGGAGGGGGATTATTTAAGGGTTGATTTGGGGTTAGTTTAATGGTTGATTTGGTTAGTTTAGTGAATGCTGCGATTGAGTTGAAGGTTTAGTTATAAATTGAGTTGAAGCTTGAGCTGAAGATTGACTTAAGAGATTCAGTAAGTGATTGATTTATTGATTTGAGAGTTGAATCGGCCGAAACCGGCCTTAACCTTTACTATTATTTATCCCTCATCATGAATTAAAAATTCTTTATTAGGTGCTCATGAACTTGTACTCGGTGTACCAAACATTAATTATTGCTAATATTTTCTAAGTAAATTATACATTGTAATTCTAACTGATATTAAACCATAAAAATTCAGCTTTGCTACATATCAATCTATGTCACATGGTTAATTGCTATTTAAGTACCGTAATAAACTCATGTCACATTTTATAAATACACGATAATTGACTTATTATAAATAAACTAATATTTTTGAGTTTTACGAGTTAATTGATGGCATTAGTAAACATTATTTGGTACAAAATAATTTTTTTTTTTTTCATGATCAATAATTGAGTAAAAGAATAATAAAATAATTCTCTGAGTCAAGGTAATGTGTTTTTATTTGGGTAACCGCCAAACAATCAATCAATCTCTGAGCGCACGAGGTGACCTGCGGAATAATTTTATTTTTATAATTATATATAAGATGACAAAATTAAAAAAATCAAGTTTTTGCAAGCCCACTCCAAATTGAGGAAATCGTAAATTGTTATGTAAATCGTTGTTAAATATTAATCAAATAATCAGCGTGAAATTATAAATTTTATGGTTATTTCCACAATATAAATATTTGTTGGACCTCCAAGTAGTTTATTCTTTTTAGAGAAGCTGAATAAACATGAAAACTATTATTGTATTAATTGTACTCATTAGTAGTGTGCTTATGATTTGTGCGACACCATTGGATAATTTGGGTGGTAGCCGAGCAGGTAAATATATATAAAACGGTGTAAAACCCATTCGATTTAGGTTAATATTTATTTTTTTTTATAATAAAGGTCATAGCGGTGGTGAAGGAGGACCAGGTGGATTTCCAGGTGCCCCGCCTCCCGGTGGATTCCCAGGTGGCCCACCACCTGGTGGTTTCCCAGGTGGCCCACCACCTGGTGGTTTCCCAGGAAACTTCTCTACGCCTCGTTAGTATTTCGATACATACATAACATAATTTTTCATAATTCATAATTCTATTTCATACTTCCAGTTTTCCCAACAACGACCAGCTCCGGTTAGTGTAATCACTGCATTTTGAAATTATTTCATAAATATTGCTAATTTTGATGCGTATAACTAAATAGTTTTAGCCAACAATTTATTTTTATTGTTAACTCTAAAATTGCTTTGTTAATACTTTTGCCCTGGTTCTGTATCCAAATTAAATAAAAATGAGAATATAAATTGTAGAATGGTTTATAATTGTGGGGTGGGTGGAAGTTACAAAATGTCAAGAAATGGGTGCACAATTGAAAAAATATGGGAGTGTCTTATAATGAACATATAATGAAAATACCTGGGCAATTGATGGCCATTGCCAAGATATCGTAGAGATGGGAATGCGTACCTAAGTATGCTATTATATTGTATGTACCTTTAGGGTTGTTTTGGAATAACGAAATATTTGCGCGACACGTCAAATAGTTTTTATGAATTATCAAAAGTGAACAAAGATGTCTCCAATGAGCGCGGTCTGTTGTTTCTATATAATGCGCTTGTAAGACGCAATTCTCAGTTTTTGAAACTCGCAGATGCCTACACGGTTAGAAATCGGTCGTGAATTTCAACTGCTTGCGAGTTATACCAGCACGAACTTACCTTTAATGTGTGCAAAATATTAAACTATCAGCCGTTTATTGGAAACGTTTTTTTAAACCACACTTAAGACGTTATTTTTGATTCTATAACATAATAAGTTTAACAAACATTTATTTTAAATCTTAGCTCTCACACAAGACTTAAATTTGACTAATTTGGGGGGTCAATTTTCTCTAGTTATTGTCGTGATAAAAATTACTTCGAAGTATTCCAATTTATAAATATTATTACCATTATTTTTAACGAACTTGGGCCGTGAAATGTTGGCTGCTGGTAGTTGTTCAAGGATTTCAAAATGTTTGAATAAAAAACAATTTTCTATTGAATTACATTTATTGATTTCAATTTTTATTAAGTCTTGTAATTATAAATTATAATTAATTATATTTCTATTCTAATAGTATAAATTTTAGACATTTATGTATACATATACATTTATGTATTTATTTTAATTTGCATATTTTTAGGAAATTCGTATTTTAGATATAATATAAAATTCATTGCCAACTTTATTTAAAGTAAAAGTATTTTTATATTTCAAATTGTTTATGTTAACCACATCATAAACGTCATTTTCAGTCGGAATAATTTGAAAGGCTTGTAAATTGTCTCTAAATGATAATGTAACATATGTTAAACTCAAAATATAATAATCATTATCAACGCTAAATATTTTCAATATTTTGAGAAAATGCGGAGTTGGAGAATCAGAGTTTAACTATAAAAAGTCCTTCTCTATATTCTGCAGTATGATAGAGGTATTTTAAAAAATGAAAATTTGTTAAACTTTTGTCTGTTAACGCTTTCGATATTATATCAATATAAAATTGGTCGGACGTATTGGTTTTATCTATTTGAAATTTAATTTCCGATTGCAATTCGAAATTCAAAGACATATTTTCTTGATATTTATAACTTAGCATTTTACACACATTTATATAATTTTTTTGAGCATTCGAGAATGATTTAAATACATTGTGCTTTCCTTCAAAGCGCATACACCAAATATTTATTAGTGGACCTATTTTTCTTATAATGTTGGGGTAATGTATCATAAAGTGGTGTTTTGGTTTTAGTTTTTTATTAGGAAATTCTTTTACTAATTTGGAATGATGTTCAAATATTAAAGATTCTAGCTCAATTATCCAGTGTTTTTCTATTTTTCGAGAAAAAATTATTGCCATACATCGGATTAACAGAACAATTACCTCACACTTTGCAGATAAGTCTGTTTCATTATTTGTGAAAATGTCGATGAAAATCAATGGAGTATTGACAATTAATGCCCATGTTCCAGAAAACCAAAATTAAATGAATTTATTCGGTCATTAATTTCTTTTAAAAACTTGAAATATTTATTTTCTAATAAATAGGAGAAGAATAAATTTAATTCCATTTGGACTACTCCTTCCAAAAGATCATGCATTACATCAACTGAAGGTGCATCATATATATGAAAGTATTCTAATTCATTAAACAAACATTTTCCTTTAATTCCAAAGGAATGATTTTTATCCGGATTCTGAGTCAATCCTTTTAAATTTTCTTCGTAAGACACTTTCGTTCGCATTTCCACGTCAGCCTCTCTGAAAGAATTTTGAATGCCATTAATAGAACAATAACAGTGTCTACAAAAGAAATCGACATTAAAACTTTCCAAATGATAATAAAGTTGGTTTGCACCTAAATTATCTGCACTTATTCCAACAAGAGTTCCTTTTATGCGTATATTTTTGTTATTAATAATATAATCAATTCCATGGGATTCTAAAGTTTTTAAATCTTTAATTATTGGTCCTAGAATTTCATTGAAGCCAATTTGTTTTAAATCAGTTGAATAAAATAATGTTACTAAATGTATATGTCCTAACATACTGTTGTAATATTCAGGTAAATTCCTTATTATAAAGTAAATCGCCCCTATCTTATGAATCCCTTTTTTCGATCCCAAGGGATTAACAGTTTCGAATTCATCGAAATACAATTGAATTTGTAAAACTAAATCAGAAGAATTAAGTAATTTGTTAGTCTTAAAAAAGGTTCCATCTTCTAAGTTTTCAAAGTAACTTATATTAGGATTGCGTTTTATAATACTTTTTTGAACTTTATCTGATGATAAAATATAACTGAGACTGTTTAGAATTGGTATATACATATAAGTGTTTCGGGCTGGAGTATTAATAAACATATTTAAATCCGAATCCCACTTTCGCTCATATCTTTGAAATATAGTTATTTCTTTAGGTTCTGGAACGGTGTTAAAAGCTCGTTTTCTTCTTTTATAGGTGGTTTCGTCTTTAGAAAAAATTGTATTAAGTTCTTGTTCAGTCTTAACTATTTCATCTCGACAAGCATTGGGATTATCTTTATTATCATGAGTAATTTTTCTAATAGTAAAGAATAAATGTTGTAGGAGATTTTTGACATTTTTAATAATAAAGTTTAGAGTACTATTCGAAATAACTAAGACACACAATTCACCCAGAAACTTTGTTAAAATTTCCTTGACTTCATTTTGAATTTCAATTTGATGGGGTATTGGTAATTCTTGAGAATCGGTTATACTATGAGACAAAATTTGGGTGTTTCCCCGGATATTTTCCTCATCATTAATAGTTTTGTTTAAACAATTAGACATATGATTTTTAAGACCATTACTAGACCGAAAAGCTTTACCACATCCATGGTAACCGCATACTATTTCCACACCCGCATTTTCTCGAAAGCAATGCTCTTGTTTAAGATGAGAGACATATAATTTTACTGTGCCCAGTTTAAAGTTACATAAAAAGCAATTCACATTCATGTTATTTAAAGAAATAATAGTTAACTTATATTCAGGGTCAATATATTCAGGGTCACTGTTTTGATTTTTGAATATTTTTTTACAATTTTATTCACAAAAGAGAGTTTTTTATAATATTTTCGGGTGTCTTTATATACAAAAAAAACTGTTATACAAAATGTTCAATTGTTCTACTTTCTATCGCTATGACGCTATCTAACATTTAAAATAATTACTAATTGCTATAATTAAGTTGGTACCTTTACTATAACAATTTTAATTATATGAGTTGGGGCTATTGCACGTCAACAAACAATGTCAAATTAAGAAAAATGATTTAATTCAAAGACAAAAATTTATAAAATTTGGTTAAATAATTTAGATAATTTCGATATTATTATTTTATATAAAGATAATTGGTCGCGCAAATGTTTCGTCTAACCCAAAGCATCCCTAAAGAAACATACAATATAATGGCATACTCAGCTACATTTGTTTTTTTTAGAGCAGTTTTGAAAAATTCACAAAACTAACTGACACAATACATCCGCAATGGTACATACAATCTGATGGCGCACGCTCAGGTCTGTGTCCCCATCTCCCCGACTGCCTGTCAATGGCCGTCAAAGGCGTCAAATGATCAGTTACACTTTTTTGTGTAGTAGAGTAGTTTAGAAAACCTGTTTTGCGAGTTTAGAAAACCTGTTTTGCACAAATATTTTGTCTAACCCATAGCATCCCTAAAGGTTCATACAATATGATGGCATGTTCAGACGTGGGTAGCCATCTCTACGATTACCGGCCAATGGCCCCAAAACGCCCTGTTACACTATTTTTCTAGTAGAGCAGTTTTGAAAAATTCATTAAAACATCCGCAAAGATATTTTTGGTAGTTTTAGTTAAATTTCTTTACGTTACCACTTTGGTAGTTTTAGTTTATTAAATTTTTTTTTTTTTATTCGACTGTTGTTAGGTTTTACTAACGCTTAAGCGTTTTTATATTTTGACAACATTTTTTGTCATAAACTTCAGGACGATCGTAAAGTCTGACCAGATCGCAGATACTCATTTGTATGTTGGGACACTGAAAACGGAGGCAATTTAAGTTTCAACCAATAAAAAAAAATAAGAGGAGAATTGACTTGTGCAATATTACTTTAGGGCGACAAATTGATTATTGCACTAAGCATCTCTTTTGAACATATGAGCATTAGATATAATGGATTGGCTTCAGTTTCATACTTACAGAAAAGCAATCATACAAAAGCTTTAATGGACCTTCAATTCAAACATTAAAGCAGGAGTTTACCGTAAAACGACATAATTCTGATATAGTTACGCAATAATATCCGTAAAAGCTTTCATTCAGGTATTATTACATCAGAAAGCCAGAGTCAGATGGTATAGGTTCACAGAGAAACTTTAACAAATACAAAACTAATGTGTTCCAGGCAATCAAGAACCTGGATCATCAATTGTGGGTGAGGACGCCGTCATATTAGTATAATAGTCATAAACAAATTTTCTATCATCCTAACGGTGGCATTTTTCTATCTGGGTATGTTTCATGGTTAGAAAGGTCTTTGCCACTATAGGATATTCAATTGGTCAACCTTTTAAATATAAACTGAAATGGTTACATGGGCCACATGGGCCAGGGGCCAGAGTGTAAACAATTTATTTTTTTGGGGCCCAAACAATTTCAAGATGAAGAATTAAAATAGAAGAACTGATGTGAAATAAACGCGTAACCGTTACTTTGTTAGATTATTGATATTTTATTGATTATACCTTACACATAGCCATAGAATACAATTTATTAGCAATAAGTGATTTTTAAGCAATAATGATAAATAAGTGTTCAAAACACACACTCAAAATTCGGCATACTAGACATCATTGATTGATTTCATTATCAAGAACTGGTGGCAAATGTAAAATTACCGGGGAATCCACCGGGTGGTGGTCCAGGTGGTGGTCCAGGTGGTGCACCTTCTCCACCGCCACCACCACCTCCACCACCGAATGCTATTAAAGTAATAAAAAATACATTTAGTTAAAGTTCTGGTTTACCGTAATGTGAAGATATTTACCAGCTGCACCAAGATTCCCATTAAAATTCAATGGCACTGCATTAATTAAAAGCGCAATGCTCATGAGAACGAAAAGCACAAAAATTTGTTTCATATTCACTGTTTACTGAACTGTAGTTGTGGTGCGATTTATCAACTATAGTATAGCTATATATACTTGCTGATATAATTGGGCTAGGATTTGCATGCGTAAACAAACAAAATTGCAAAATTTGCATAACCGCAATTCATAATAAGGTCAATAAAAAAAATGGGTTTTATTTATTCTTCTGTCATGTTTGCCAAATTATATGTGTTTTACCAATTAAATAAAAGTAACGCATGATTAAGAGAGCATAAGTTGTATTTAGTATTTGGTAGAGTAAATATGGTTTCAATAATTTTGTTTCTGTATATCTGGACACTGGACCATTCTGATCTGAAATATAGAAAAAAAACCCAGACCATTTAATTTTGTTTTGCGTATTTAAAACCAAAATTTATTTCCAAGGAGTCACCACTGTGGTATATATTTAATGCGCACTTGGTTTCCAACCGTCTGTTAAATAACATTTACTCTTTCTTATTTTATGAAATTGCGATTTGTTTCATAACAGAAATTCAATGCAAGTGAAATATTGGTTCTTCAGTTAAAATTTATTTGAAAGAAATTGAATAGTTAATTATTTGATTCTTCCATTAAAATGTTCATGAATAAAAGAAATTTATTTGACATTTCATTTGCCAAATTACAACAACAATGCTATATAATGAATCCAAATTTGAAATTCATCATTCCTTCTAAGTTGATGGGTAGCTGTATTTCTATGAGAAAAATTTAATTCGAATTATTTTTGAATTATTTTTTCTCATGGAAACAAGTCGCGAATTATTTTTTCGAATTGAAATAAAACAACAAGTAAAAAGAACAATTTAGCGTCTGGTGGCAGGTGGAATAACTAAAATTAGGAATACATTAAATAATTCAAACTTTTGGTTTGAATTATTTAATTCGTGTTGCAAGCAATTGTTGTTGTAGAATTTTTATTGAAATACGACTGGTATTGCAATTCCAATTCCATTTTGTAGTTACTGTGTTTGCCACCAGACTTTTCGTATTTCATGTTTTTTGTTTTAAATGTTGTCATCTTGTATATTTGTGTTTTGATGCCATTTTGTGACATTTCACTAAAATTGATTGTTTAGCCATTGTGAATAATTTTTCATTGATTTAAATATTTTTTAAATTAAAATTAATTAAATAAATTACTTCAAGAAATTTGTGATGTACTGAGAGTATATTATTGAGTTATTTATCTATTTCATATTCGATCTTCCGTGACATCAAGGTCGCTAAGATATGATGGACCCGTATGGAAAAAATAATAATCCAGGTAAAATTTTAATGGTTTTTTGTTACTATTTTAAAAGTACACATTTAACAAAATATGATGTATGCAACTACATTTGAAGAGCATTGCTGAGGATATATTAAACTCTACATAGCAGCAGTTCCAGCTCGTCAGATTGTTTTGTCTCTATTTTGCTCATTTTCAGTTTTTTTTTAAACTTTCCTGTTTTGTTTGCATTTCGTTTGCTGTTTGTTTGTTCGTGTGTTCGCTGATAGTAATTAAACTAAAATAAACAAACTAATATAAAATGTGACTTAAGTGCTCCTTGATAAACTAAGTCACGCTATTTTTGATCATTTTTAACTCCCCTGACCCTTTCGTCACAAATTATCGCAAAGCTTTGTACCCTTCTATAAAACAACGTTACAAATTTAGACCCTCCTTTTCGACATACTTTTATAGTGTTTAAATTTTCGGAAAATATTTATGACTTATTACAGTACAAAAATGTATTCAATTTCTAAAAACCGTTAAATGGTCACATTTTATAACCACCCCCACCTCACTCCCCTCCCCCTCATCGCCACAGATCATCAAGCTACCGAACCATCCTCCCCCCATAGGCGTGTGACGTAGTTTATAAGAACTGAAATATTTAATTAACAGAATATTTTATGCCCGTGACTTGTACGGAGCTACACAATTTTGCTAGTAAACGCCGCCCGTGTATGTCACGGAGCTATGCGTTAAGTGGTTAATGGTGTAATGCAACTTCTATCTTCCAAAATTTTATGTTATGTTATTTTTGTTTTTTCAATACAAATTCGTATAGGAAGCAGGGAAATAAAATAACGAAACATGAATTTTATCGTTGCAGAATCGGGCTCATTTATTTAATTTGGTGAATTTAAAATAGTATGTTCGTTTTGTTTTTAGTTTGCTTTTGGTATTTTTGGTAAGGGAAGCAGTGCTTCCCTTGCTTCTATGAACGCTTCGTCACTTGCGGCCACTACGTTGGTTAGTTCCACCGTATTAAGATACGAGAACTTAACACAAAACCAACATAGGTTTAACTACCTCCATTCTGCGGCGCAGATTGTGGTAAATTATGCATTTTACGGAATATACGGATTATACGCATTATACGGATATAAAATATACATTTTACGGAACATTTTAAAATTTAAACAATTATCAATATTACGATCGCGTTTTGCGCTCTGCATAATTTATGTGAGGACGAGCAAGATTGCTGGAATATAAATCTCGCTGAAAACGAAGACGATGTACAAATGGGGGAGGAACCAAATTTAAATGCCACTAGTACGGAGCAGACACATGGTCGACGCGCAAAAGTATTAAACGGCTTCTTGGAGAAAGGTATTTTATAAAAAAATGCAAATACGAAATAAATTAGAAAGTAAAAATATATTTCATTTCGTTTAATTAACCAAACTATGCAAAACTTCCTTGTACTATTCCCATTTCTCCTCGTGCATTTTTCTCTTTTCGGCGCACCACCTTTCTTTTGTCATTTCTCTCTCCAACATTATATTATGCTTATTTTTTTCTTTTAGCTCTACCATTTCCTTAGCGAATTTCAGTTTTTCTTTTTGCATTGTTTTCTTTTTCGGAAGTCCTCTTTCGCTTTACGGCTGGAATACTTGAAGTTGAAGAATTTGAGGTAGATGCTTCTATGTCGTAATTTTCTTCTAAATATACTTCGATCATGGGGCTCAAATACAACTTCTTCTGCGTTTCGTGGTTGTATCCGTCTAACGCATACAGAACGGGCAGCAGACTCGGAAGTACCTGGTGCCGGATTACCATACCCGTATATCGCATCCATTAAGTCCTTATATGGGGCTATCGACGGTCCATTCCCACTTTGGTTGTTGCTGTCGATCACCGATATATATGCCGACTTCCGAGTTTTAATTTTATTTTTAATTTCGTCTACCGTAAATGGTGTTTCCTGATATAAAAAATTACTACATTATTAAGAAAAGCTATTAATTATTTGCAACGTACCGACACCCCACAAGATGTTAAGTCTTCGACCAAATGGTAGTAAAAAAATTTTTTGTTAGAAATGTGGTGAAATTCCTCCGTTCTATTATTCACGAAAACCAAGAGTGTCCTTGTTCCCGTGCGTGTCCAATTTCTTCTGGATGAACTATTAAAATTAAACAAATTTAAATTTTTATTTGATTTTGAAGTTAACAAATCATGAATAAAGTAAGAATACTGTTGAAATACTTACAACGGCCTTTTTTTAGTATTTTCCTGTTGTCAGTTTACGGATTTCGGTCATATTAGTTCCTTAATGCTTAATATTTTATGAAAAACTAGCTGAGCCCGGTCCGCCTTGCTGGCCCTAAGTAAACCTTTACTTTTGTATTGTCTCTCGATTTAAATAGATGTCACAGCATTTAGTTATTGAAAATTATACAATAAATCTGTACAATAAGTACATTGTATTAGAGTGTAAACATTATAACGGGAAATTGATTTGGCAATATTTTTAATGAGCTATTGGAATGCAAACTGCTGTTAAATGATGACAATGGAAAGATAAATGTAGATGATTCGTATTATATGCCGCACAGTGATACCTGATGGAAGAATATTATTAAAAAATGTAATAAATATTTTATGTGAAATGAAATTCGTATAAATTTATTGTAACGTTCTTTATTTGAAAATTTGTTTGGTTTAAAATTTGGTAATTAAATTAGTAAAACCTTAATTGATAAAAATTATATTATATAGCGAACTCCGATGCACTTCGTTGCAACCAACCAAAAAAAGAAATGAAATATTCTAGATTTTTTTCTTTTGAAATGAATGCATTGTATTTCAAAATTATTAATGTCAATCCAAAACGTTTGGATATACAATATTTTTCGTTTGCCCATTTGAAGCGAGCACAAACAAACAATCTGGAGTTCCAACTCTTGAGCAGGCCACGTATAGCTGTCCATGTGAAAAACACGGCTCTTCCAAATTTAATCCGCATATTTGAAGCGTTTGTCCTTGCGCCTTATTGATGAACATGGCAAATAATAGACGCACTGGGAATTGCAAACGCTTAAATTCAAATGGCATGTCTGTTGGAATCAGTGGAATACATGGTATGAGCACAATTTCACCTTTCGCTGTTCCGGTCAATATTGTGGCTTCAATTAAATTCGGCATCAATTTTTTTACTGCCAATCTTGTGCCATTGCACAGTTTTGGTGCATTTAAATTCCGCAGTAAAATAATTGATGAGCCAACCTTTAAATTCAAACAATGCGGTGGCATACCAGGTGGTTCCAATGAATTCAAAAATTCAATTGGATAATTCACTGCATCATCTGCATTCATTGCGCTATCAACAGATTTATATGATGTCACTGCACCTGGTAATTTTTCTTGAATCTGATAATTGATTGCATTGACTTGTACATTTTTTGGTGCCAGTATTGCGCGTTCTCTCAACCAATTGTGGTTCCTGTAATTTTGAACAATATTTGGGAACACACTTTCAATCAACTCTTCTGTTAATTGGAGAATGGTACAAAAATTGTTCGGCAATGTAATCAATCCATTTGTATTATCGACTCGAACTTTGCCATTTCCAATATCTAACAATTGCTTCGAGAACCGATCTGCAGATTGGTCGTTGTGCAATTGAACGCGCATATTTATGTTCAATGTCAATTTTTGCACATGTCGCCACAAGAAGAGAAGACTTTAAGCATGCATTGATCTCATCCGCCGGTGTTAATCGTGGAACCACAGGCAATATTTGACGAAAATCGCCTGACAATAATATCAACGCACCACCAAAAATTTCTTGATTGTGACGTAGATCTTGCATTGTGCGGTGTAATGCTTCCAGCGATTTTTTATGCGTCATTGTACATTCATCCAAAAGAATAATTGCTGCTTGTTGCAAAACTTTTGCCATCGCAGAATTTCTTGAAATATTGCACGCGGGATGTTCAATCACCTGTTAATTTGAGAATAATTATATTTTACAATAATATCGATTAAATTTTAAAGTGATCAATCAATAAATATAAGCACACCTGCACATTCAACGGCAATTTTAATGCAGAGTGCGCTGTTCGTCCACCATCCAATAGAGTAGCAGCAATTCCCGACGAAGCAAGTGCCAATGCAATTTTTTGTTGCGATCGAATGGCTGCCAAAATCAGTGATATCACAAATGTTTATCCGTACCACCAGACGCATCCAAAAAATATAATCCACCGACTTCATTTTGTACAGCTTGCATGATGGTATCATAGACATGTTTTTGATGATCATTTAATTTGGGAACATTCAAATTCACAAATGTTTGCAATTCATTGGAATCATACTATTGTTCACGTTGCAATTCTCGATCAAATAAATCATGCATTGGACTATTGGGTGGTGACAAACCTAATTGCCCTAATGCTTTATTTGCAATCGTTAGGCACATATCTTCAATCGCTATCAATGCCTCATTATACATTTCCAATGAAGTCAGCAAATCAGCGTTTCTTGTGTGATGACGCATTCCAATCAAATAGTCTTCTGCCATAAAATCTTTGTATTTATTCCACAATTCAAGTGGATTTGATGGAAAACATGTTGATATGATTATGGCATATATAACATACGTATTTGATGTGGAGAAGATGCAATCGATGCGTCATGAAGCGTTAAATCCCAATGCGCATCATTTTCAAGTAAACCTAATTGCTCACATGCTTCACGATACGTCACACATAAATGACCATTTACTCTTCGCAAATGTTGAAATGAACGTGGTCCAACAACATTTACTAACAACAACCGCAAATAATAACATTCTGCATTGTTTGGATGAACTGTGTATAATCTTCCGATGGTATCTGTAAAAAAAACACCCGGATGGCCATCAACAGGTGTTCCTTGTTTACGTCGTTGCCATTTCTTTGCAGTCCAAGTGAAATAATGCGTTACATCTGAATACAGCAACGTTCTGGCAAATTCATCGCTTTCACACAATTGAAAGAATGCAGTTAATGTTGTTGCTGGTGGCTGTGCTGCTCTCTGCTGTACATTTGCATCGGTAAAATACACACGCTGGCCATTTTCAAGATGAACAGCCAAATGAACAACAGCAGGATATCGCTCATGAATTGGAAATGAATAAATTCTCCAAAGAGCTTCATTAGTGCTAATGTAGCGCCCCATTTGATATTGGGTGATTTCATCATTGCTATTGTCACCAGCTACTCCAAAAACAGCCATATCACTGCCTTTATTCACATATTTACAAATGTATTTAATCGACTTCACAGAATTACAGTACTCAACATTTATGTGAGCCTGAAATACTTTTGACAATAGTGGAGAATAAGGCACAATTCAACGATTATCAACTTCAATGTCTTGATTGCGTATTTTAATTGTTGTTATATGGACATTATCCTCCGGTGACCGACGTCGGTACAACGGGTATCCGTCGTCACCTGTAATTGTATCCGAAGTTAATGCTCTTGGATACCGTTTTGTACATTTTCCATCGATCATGCATGGTGAATTCATATTTATTTGACCGCAAGGGCCATGGATCATATTTTTCGTGACAACTTCAAATAATTCTGGATCGCTGATTTCATCTGGAATTTCAGCTGATATAATGTTATCAATTTGATCGGGTGTTATTTTACGAACCAGCCATATCAAGATGTGCGCGTGTGGCAGCCCTCTCTTTCGCCATTCAATCGAATACATCCAGCAACGCACCTCTCCAAAAATTCGCAATTTGATAATCAAATACATCAGTGCTTCATCAGTTGGCGGACTGCCAACATATGTCGATGGTAATATTGTTAAACGTCCAATATAATTAACATTACCATCATTCACTATTGCATCTCGCAAGTGTATGTATTCTTCCGATCGCAATTTGGCTTGATTGAATCGAAGGTAATTAAGGCGTTCTGCTTCAATTTTCGCATACATGTCAACAGCATATTGGTGGAAAAGTTTGCCACATCGCATAATAAAGTTGTCTTCTTGTGGGCGAATCTCGAATCTATACGAATAATAATTCATCCCACTAACTTTTTTTTCTACCTCACGACCTATGATGAATACATTATCAGAAAATTAAAATCATGTCTTCTTGTTTTGAAATAAATAAATTGAATTCATATATATTTTACCGGTTCGTGGATCTATCATTCGTATATTGATATGATAGCCGTCGCCACCTTTCCAGTGCAATAATGGATATTGCAATTCTTCATTTCTTCGATGTAGCACAATATCGCGAGATTGAAACTGGTCTCCAACAATTACAATGGCCACTTCATCAATTGTTAGTGCATTAAATCGTCTCGCATGCTCTCCAAAGGGCGTTTTGTCAGCCCTGATAACGATTCTGTGATCATCAGATGGCATACGATCGAGAGCGGTTTTAAACAATCGAATTAATTCATTGTGCTGATGTAAGAATGTTTGAAGTTCAGAAACAATTTGTCGCCTTGCACGCGCAGCAATTGTACAACGCCGATCCAATTCACGATTTGCATCTCCGATAAAATAGATTTGCAAAAATTGATGATCAGCATCAGGATATGGCAATAAGGAACCAGTTCGATGATAAACCTGGCCTTGAATCTGTAATATTTGTGAAATGTAATTAGATGCTGGGTCAGAATTCTTGAACACATCAAAAAAATTGCTGCTCAGATCGCATTTTTCATATGATATTCCGCATGAAGTAATCACCTTAAACGTCGGCATGAAATTGTCTCTTACAATTTTGGTCACACCAAAAGAAGTCATTTGAAATGCCGCATTGTATTCTTGAATGTGAGACAAAAAATGCTTAGAAGTTTGCGACGTTCCAAAAATGAATGAATGAAGTGGATCGGGGAGAGATTCAAATGCTGGCAGTCACACTTTGCCATTAGCACAACACATGCCAGGCGTTTCAACTTGAAATTTGGCTGAATCACAATGTGGACATCTCACCGTCATTCCACCAATATTGGCATGTTCACTATAATCATTTTCGCTATTGTAAGCGAAAGCAGCATATTCCATCTCTTGCACAGCACGACGTGAAAGTCGTGTCGTTCGTCTCGATGCTGGATTTAATAGATTTAGATCTGCCGATCTATGACGACGAGCGTTTCGTAATTGTTGTATTTGATTTTGTTGTGAGTGTTCCTCTACACTTTGCGCTCTCCTTTGATTAAATCTATAGGTAGAATTACGCGTACGTCGACCTACAGTTGATCGTCTTGTTGGTGGCATTTTTTTCTAAATCAATGAAATTAATTCAATATGAATTAAGGATTGTTTATTTAAGAATAATTCAAAAAGTATTGTTGTTGTTTGAGTGCTGTTATGCGTTGCATCCAATTAAACTTTCCCAAAAAATCATTAAAGTAAAACAAATTTGTTTTGTTTATTTGGAAAAATATTTTGCACTGAGCACACTTAAAATCACTTTTTATTTTGTTAATACATACTTACCAATATATATGAAACTCAAAAAAAAATCACTTGTAATAAAATTCCAATTGGAAAACAGCGAATGTATGACCGGCTGTATCAGAATCCAAGAGTGAAAGAAAGTGATTGGCAAACATGTGCATTTTGACAGGTTCATCTGTTTATCATTTGTATGCTGTAAATCAAATGAATGTGTGTATTTATGAGTTTGTGTATTAGTTTGGATCGATTTTTTTCGTTTCTATGACGACGTGCGTTTCGTAATTTTTATACTTAATTAGGTCGGACCGAAATTTAAACTTTTTTTTTTCAAATGTTGAATTAAAATTTTTTCAACAGGAGGGCTGGGACCATACCCAACCGATCACAAAGTGTGTGCATGGAGTGTGGGAGGGGGGGGGGGGCAAAGTGACCTTATTTTTTCGCTCAGACGCACCGTTTTCGAGATATTTGCAATTTTCCGATTTTACGGGTATTTGTTGTTGTTGTTTTACAAAGAGCGAGTTCATTTCAGGAAAAAAATCATAACTCGAGAATGGCTAGAGCGATTTTGGATTTCAAAATCAACTAACCATCATCACTCCTCCCAGCACCTTCCCTAAAAATGTTATGGCAATCGGTTAAGCCGTTCTCGAGTTATGGTGTGACAATCAAAATGTACACTTCTTTTTATATATACCGGGTGTTTCTTTTAAACTGAGACGATCAAATATCTCGAAAAATAGCCACTCTACGGAAAAAATGTCCATAATCAAAATTTAATCATACCGCGGGGGAAATACATTAGTGCAAAAAAATAGTCCCCCACCCCCCGCTTTGTAGGTGGGGTGGGGCTAACTTTTAAACTAAGATAGGAAGCCATATTTTTTATTGCAGATACGGATTCTACGACTAAAAGTACGTATGATTTGAATGAAATATTTTCTTCTTCTTAGAACACACGCATTCGATTCTGCAATACGTTTGAAATAAAAAACATCACGTTTTCATTGGAAATACTCGAAATTCTTCATCAAAACAATTTATTAATGTAAATGGTGGGTGAATAAAATAATTTTAGCTAAAATAAGTGTTCAAAATGATGGCCTGCGACTTCAATGCACTTATTAATACGCATTTCCAATGATTGTACACAACTGAGAAGTGTGTTTGGTTGAATTTCAGCACACGCATTTCTGATTCGCTCAATCATGTTCTCACGTGTTGTTGGTTCTTGTCTGTAAACTTTGTCTTTGAGATAGCCCCACAAAAAGAAATCTGGCGAAGTAAGATCTGGTGATCTGGCGGGCCAATTTATCGGACCAGCTCTACCGATCCAGCGACCATTAAATGACGATCAAGTACCTCACGTGCTACCAACGAATAGTGTGCAGGACAACCATCATGTTGAAACCACATGTTCCGTCTCAATTCTAAGTTCAAATTTTCAAGTAATATTGGCAGTTCATTTTCCGAAAAGTTTCGGTACATTTGACCATTCAAGTTGCCTTCAATAATGTGGGGACCGATGAGTTGGTTGCCAATTATTCCACACCACACGTTGACAGTCCAAGGGCGCTGATGTTCAACTTGGCGAAGCCAGTGTGGATTTTCAACACTCCAATAATGCATGTTGTGTCGATTAACCGTTCCATGGTTTGTAAAAGACGATTCGTCAGAGAACATTACGCAACGAAAAAAATTGGGGTTTTGTTGTATTTGTTCACGTGCCCATTGACAAAAAGATACCCGATTTTGGAAATCAGCGCCATGAAGATCTTGGTGTAAAGACACATGATATGGATGAGACTTGTGCCGTTTTAAAATTCTCCAAACACTGGTGAGGGACAATCCGGAATCGCGATCTATTTCTCGTGTACTAACATGAGGATTATGAGTCGCTGCAGCCAATACAGCAATTTCATTATTTTCTCCAGTGACTGTTGCTCTACGGGTCCTCTTTTTCGGTTGAACATTTCCATCAGCAATAAATTGTTTGATAGTACGGCCAAATGAAGCACGTGAACGAATCCTATCCGGAAAACGTTGAGCGTAAATAGCAACAGCATTTTCAAGATTTCTGCCAGCTTCTCCATAAACAGAACCATTTCAATTTTCTCTGGCACAGTTAAACGGTCCATTCTAAAGTATTTTATCGTTTATTTTGCAATTACGAAAAACATGAAGATAAGAAATAACACAAACGTTAAATGTGATTTACAAAACTGAATAAATTGTTTTGATGACGAATTTCGAGTACTTCCAATGAAAACGTGATGTTTTTTATTTCAAGCAGAATCGAATGCGTGTGTTCTAAGAAGAAGAAATTGAAAAAATTGAATTTCGTCGATTACAACGCCATCTATCATGAACCGAACAAAATATTTCATTCAAATCATACGTACTTTTAGTCGTAGAATCCGTATCTGCAATAAAAAATATGGCTTCCTATCTTAGTTTAAAAGTTAGCCCCGCCCCACCTACAAAGCGGGGGGTGGGGGACTATTTTTTTGCACTAATGTATTTCCCCCGCGGTATGATTAAATTTTGATTATGGACATTTTTTCCGTAGAGTGGCTATTTTTCGAGATATTTGATCGTCTCAGTTTAAAAGAAACACCCGGTATAGATAGATTACAGAAACCGTTCGCATTTTTATTTTATCTCTTATACTGACTTTTATCCGTTGAATGAGGTAAATATATATTGAAGTATATTTTCCTAAAAAATGTTGAAATATTGAAATTCTCTACGGATATGCATCAATTTGACACGATCGTAATGTAAATACAATTTTTAGTAAATTAGTTTTAACCATGCAAAAATTACAACAATAATAAACATGAATTCATAGAGAATATCTCGATTCCGTTATCCCAAATGAAATAAATAAACAACAGTAGAAAGAATGAAACGCAGAATGTGTATTGCAGTCAGAGTGTGAAGAGATTTTGAAGAATATTGAATAGAGATATTGAAAAATAAAATACTAGAGTATTTTATTGAATTAGTATTATTGTGAACAAATTTATATTATTATTGTGTCATACAAATTTGTATTATTTATATTATTGTGAACAACATTTTATACTATTTTGACAAAAAGCCCTTCTTTATCATCTAAATATGTCTAGAAGAGGAAATAAAATTTTGCAAAGCATAGTCAATATTAGTGAGGAGTGTTCTGGATCTGAAAATGATGAAAACGAAGTGATTCAAAACGAGGATGAAGTTGAGATTTAGGAATCTGATGAAAGTATGCAAGCAAGGGAATCCTCAGACAGTGAAAAAGAAAATCAACAGAATTTAGGTCTTGGCAGAAAAAGGATGCGCATCATATCCGATTATGAGTCTGGGAATGACACAAGTATTCCAAGATCGTCCCAAAATTCGGATGCAGTCTGTCGAACAGAAATAGCGGTCGATGGGACAATTTGGACGAAATTGGAAGTGGGCGGATATAGTGGTCGATCTCCTGTTCACAAAATATTCAAAGACATCGCTGGACCTACTGGCTACGTAAAACGAAATATGATGGAAGGTAACGTAAGCAGTGCTTTTCATTTGATTATAACCAAAAACATGATAGAACATATAAAGTGTTGTACCGAAGAAGAAGCACGTCGTGTTTTGAAAGGAGATTGGAACATTTCAACCACCAAGTTGCTTGCATTTATTGGGATTTTGTACGCTCGGGGAGCGTATCAAGCAAATTCGCTAAATGCTTTTTACTTATGGTCCAAGGAATGGGGACCAGCTTTTTTTTCGAATACAATACCCAGAGATGAATTCATGCAAATTCTCCGATTCGTCCGATTTGATAAAAAAACGGAACGATCTAAACATTTACGCACCGATAAATTATATGCCAAAAAATCCGCATAAATTTGGCATAGAATTTTGGTTGGCAGTTGATGTTCAATCTAAATACGTTATAAATGGGTTTCCTTACTTAGGTAAGGATGAATCGCGAGCTTCAACACCATTTGGCGAATTTGTAGTTTTAAAGTTAGCCGAACCATATCTTAATTAAGGCAGAAATAAATATAACAACGGATAATTTTTTTACCAGTATTCCTCTAGCTGAAAAATTAGTTGCAAAAAAAACTAGTTTAGTTGGAACTATTCGAACCAACAAAAGAGAACTTCCAAAGCCAGCAAAAATCAAGAAAGATAAAATGAAGTTGTATTCTTCAGAACATTATAAATCAGGAAAATGCATACTCACTATATACCGGGTGTTTCTTTTAAACTGAGACGATCAAATATCTCGAAAAATAGCCACTCTACGGAAAAAATGTCCATAATCAAAATTTAATCATACCGCGGGGGAAATACATTAGTGAACAAAAATAGTCCCCCACCCCCCGCTTTGTAGGTGGGGCGGGGGTAACTTTTAAACTAAGATAGGAAGCCATATTTTTTATTGCAGATACGGATTCTACGACTAAAAGTACGTATGATTTGAATGAAATATTTTGTTCGGTTCATGATAGATGGCGTTGTAATCGACGAAATTCAATTTTTTCAATTTCTTCTTCTTAGAACACACGCATTCGATTCTGCAATACGTTTGAAATAAAAAACATCACGTTTTCATTGGAAATACTCGAAATTCGTCATCAAAACAATTTATTCAGTTTTGTAATGCCTCAATTCCATGGGAAAAATTGACTGACAGTCAAAAAAATCGAAAAGAGAAAAATAATCTGATACTCCATATAAGAGACAAAGACAACGCTTTTTTTTGTTTTTTATTTTATAGCAAAACAATTTTGCTATAAAATCAAAAAACACGTTGGCTTTGTCTCTTATATGGGGCATCAAATTATTTTTCTCTTTTCGATTTTTTTGACTGTCAGTCAATTTTTCCCATGGAATACAAACATAAATCACATTTAACGTTTGTGTTATTTCTTATCTTCATGTTTTTCGTAATTGCAAAATAAACGATAAAATACTTTAGAATGGACCGTTTAACTGTGCCAGAGAAAATTGAAATGGTTCTGGTTTATGGAGAAGCTGGCAGAAATCTTGAAAATGCTGTTGCTATTTACGCTCAACGTTTTCCGGATAGGATTCGTTCACGTGCTTCATTTGGCAGTACTATCAAACAATTTATTGCTGATGGAAATGTTCAACCGAAAAAGAGGACCCGTAGAGCAACAGTCACTGGAGAAAATAATGAAATTGCTGTATTGGCTGCAGCGACTCATAATCCTCATGTTAGTACACGAGAAATAGTTCGCGATTCCGGATTGTCCCTCACCAGTGTTTAGAGAATTTTAAAACGGCACAAGTATCATCCATATCATGTGTCTTTACACCAAGATCTTCATGGCGCTGATTTCCAAAATCGGGTAACTTTTTGTCAATGGGCACGTGAACAAATACAACAAAACCCCAATTTTTTTCGTTGCGTAATGTTCTCTGACGAATCGTCTTTTACAAACCATGGAACGGTTAATCGACACAACATGCATCATTGGAGTGTTGAAAATCCACACTGGCTTCGCCAAGTTGAACATCAGCGCCCTTGGACTGTCAACGTGTGGTGTGGAATAATTGGCAACCAACTCATCGGCCCCCACATTATTGAAGGCAACTTGAATGGTCAAATGTACCGAAACTTTTTGGAAAATGAACTGCCAATATTACTTGAAAATTTGAACTTAGAATTGAGACGGAACATGTGGTTTCAACATGATGGTTGTCCTGCACACTATTCGTTGGTAGCACGTGAGGTACTTGATCGTGATTTCAATGGTCGCTGGATCGGTAGAGCTGGTCCGATAAATTGGCCCGCCAGATCACCAGATCTTACTTCGCCAGATTTCTTTTTGCGGGGCTATCTCAAAGACAAAAGTTTACAAACAAGAACCAACAACACGTGAGAACATGATTGAGCGAATCAGAAATGCGTGTGCTGAAATTCAACCAAACACACTTCTCAGTTGTGCACAATCATTGGAAATGCGTATTAATAAGTGCATTGAAGTCGCAGGCCATTATTTTGAACACTTATTTTAAGCTAAAATTATTTTATTCACCTGCCATTTACATTAATAAATTGTTTTGATGACGAATTTCGAGTATTTCCAATGAAAACGTGATGTTTTTTATTTCAAACGTATTGCAGAATCAAATGCGTGTGTTCTAAGAAGAAGAAATTGAAAAAATTGAATTTCGTCGATTACAACGCCATCTATCATGAACCGAACAAAATATTTCATTCAAATTATACGTACTTTTAGTCGTAGAATCCGTATCTGCAATAAAAAATATGGCTTCCTATTTTAGTTTAAAAGTTACCCCCGCCCCACCTACAAAGCGGGGGGTGGGGGACTATTTTTTTTCAGTAATGTATTTCCCTCGCGGTATGATTAAATTTTCATTATGGACATTTTTTCCGTAGAGTGGCTATTTTTCGAGATATTTGATCGTCTCAGTTTAAAAGAAACACCCGGTATAAAAGCAAGCCACATCTAAAGGTACTGTTACTAAGTACTAAGCATACATTTATAAAATTAAAAAACAATAACAAACATACCCCAGAAACAATAACATATTACAATGAGACAAAGTTTGGAGTGACGTAGTAGACCAAATACCGCGCAAATATACTTCCAAAGCAGCATCTTTTCGATGGCCTCTCCAGGTGTTCTTCAACATTTTAGATTTAGCGGCAATAAACGCATGGATCTTATACAAAGAGTGTACTGGATCAAAATTATCCAGAAAGAATTTTCTCTTTCAGTTGGCCAAAGAACTTGCAGAAGAAGAAAGGAAAGAATATAAAAACATAAATTATAATCACCCGTCGGCCCGTCGCCTAGTACTTCGCAAGAACGCAAGACTTGCCAAATTGGCTTTTGTAAAAGAAACAGAAGCAATAACACCTGTAAAATATGTGAAAAGATTGTATGCGGAAAGTGTACAAATAAAATTGAGTATTTGTGTAAAAGATGCGCGAAATGAATGAAGAATATTGAAATAATGTACTAAAATTATTGAATAATAAAAATGTTCTATAAATATATCTCATATTTTCATTTTTTACTGATAGTGTATAATAATTGCTTTCTAAGTGGTTGTTTTTTCTTTAAATATATGTATCGTTCAAGCGTCAAATTGACGCGTCTTCGTAGAGATAGGTATATAAGAAATGTCCGTAAACCTAGTGTTAAATATACATATAGTATGTCTATGTATGTATATAGATGATTTGGTTATTTTTCATTTGGTTATTTGATTCTAGTGTTTGGGATAGCATCTCTTAATCGAATAATCATAAGGCCGCTTGTTGAATCCTCGTACCTTCTATTAACATATAGGTAGTAATTCATCTCATCATAAATTAACCAGTGATACCAGTGCTACCACGCCATCCACCCATCAGGAAAAGCGAGACGAGGGTCAACCAAATTTGTAAAGAAAAATATTAAACATTACGAAGGAGTATGAATTGAAAAAGAAATTATGTAAGAAGCCACTATAGAATGGAAACAAGCGTAAAATTTCGATCAGAAACAAGCAAAAATTACTTCGGTCTAAAAAGACCAAAGTATTGAAATCCTGTCAAAAATGACAAAAAATTTGATTGGTCCAAAACCACTTTTCTCAACGTTTTGAAAGTCCCTGAGTCTGAAAAAGCAAAAAAAAAATATAATGACGACTTCGGTTTTTGAAAAATCTGGTAAGTGTTTGGTTCTTAATACATGTTGACACAAACTTTGTCTTTGTCTAATGAAATAATACAATACAATAGTGAACAACAATAGTGAAAAATCAACAATGGCAATTATTCCATACATACCACATCTTTCACACAGTATTGAACACATTCAAAATTAACAATAAATTAGAAAATCATCTTTCAAAACTTAGAGACACACTTAAAATCGAAATGGTTGATAATGTAATCTATAAGATACCTTTCAGAGTTTGTCATAAAAAATATATAGGACAGACGTCAAATACACTTAAGATTAGGGTTTTCAGATAATACTATGATTTCTGGAATTTCTGGTAATCCTACATCATTTATAAAGTCTACATTGTTGGGAACAGATTCTAGCGTTTTATGGAGTTCATCTCTAATTATTATTTTTAATTATTCTAATCGGATAGCCATTTTTTAACTAAATATTGTTCAATTCGCTGTTTATTTTTGTCATGGTAACATGTGTCACTAAGTTTAAGTACTCTAACTAGGGAATATTCAATGACCGAAATCGTTTCAAATAATGATGATTTATTTTTAATAGTTGGCAAGGCAAAGTTTGGCCTGTAGCTAAGTACCTAAGATCTAAGTTTGTAAGGTTTACTATTGAATCTGAAGGGTTTGATGGCGTGTGTGGTGGGGTGTTCCAAATGCGTTTTGATATTTTAAGTTATGATCACCTAAAATGGCGATTAACAAAATTATTTTTAAAGAATTTGATTTCACTTTATTAAATTGAATTTTATTGAACGGTGTGCTACTGACAAGTAACCGAGCGAAAGTGTGTGTTCGTCTAAATTTGAGACTGTAATGTAAAACCAAAATACTGCCGTGATAAACATAATTAATTTAACTGCAAAAATTGAGTTTTGAGAAAATCAATGTTAAAGTTTTGAAATTAGTGTATTTTTCATTTAAAATGAAAACTAGTTTCTTTATTACTCGTTTCTGATTTTAGTTTAAATTATTTTTTTAGATGTTTATTATAAAGTCTGTTACGAGCTATCGATTGGTATCAATAACTCTATTTGACCAAAAATGCAGTTAAGTCACTTAGGTTTAGCACGGCAGATATAAATGGACTGAATTTTTGATCAAAGCACAAATTATATTTTTCTAAATGATTTGGTTGTGAGTGTCGACAATAGATGGTGATGAGGAATTTTCGGTGTAGTGGGATGTATAAATATATGTGAAATATTTTTAATTTGCAAAGCAAAGATACGCACCAGCAGTACATTTATTGAGTCAAAATAAACTGGAGGTGTCACTACATACCTGTCTGGAATAACAATAACTTATAATTATTTTGAAGCAACCCGGCGAACTTACCTAATCTGAATTATCAAAAAAAAAATCCAACCAAATGACAGTCGATTATTGTTTTGGTAGATTTGACATCATTGATCGATCAATGAAGCGATCTAATTTATCGATATTGTCATAATTTGTATAACGCTGATCTTAGTGTCATCTATGATTGAATAGTTAAACCATTGTTTATTCAGCACTTTTTTTAATATTACCGCGGTTTTTTCATATTTGCCACCTTTATGTTATGGCAAGAAAAATAATCGATTTTCCTCGTTCACTTTTTCATCAACCATTGAGCTGTACACGTCAAATTTTCGAGTAAGACGAAATTGTGGTCTCATTTTGGATTTTTCAAATAATAAACTTAATATTTAATTGTATAAAACATTACCGTGAAATTAATTACATCAAATAAAATTATAATATTGAATTAAAACAAAATTGTGTTGCTGTTTTTTAAAGTGGAGTTACAATTTATACATTTTTATATGGTCCTTCGAGCCGGATCTAGTGAATTTATTGCCAAAACTAAACCGCGTGGGAGATACCTATACATCATTGCCTCGGGAAATTTCCTTTTTGGAGAAGTTCGCTGAATCCTAAAACCTTAAAACCAGCCACAAAGCAGCACACAACTACATACAATAAATATTCGATGAAAGATGAAATGGAAGCTCTTGTGAAAAGAAGATCAGTCATTAAAGGTCAGATAACCAAGCTGACCACTTACGCAAAGGCATGTACGGATACAACCCCATTCGATGAGATGCAAACCAGGTTAGAAAAACTTAAAGATCACTATAAAAGTTTTGTGAGCATCGAGGACGACATGTTTTCGCTTGATGCTGAAGTGCAATCGGATATTGATGGCGTCGATGAAAACTATTATTTTTGCGTAGCCACATTGCAACGATTAATGCGAACGAAGATTCAAGGTCCACCTGGCGGTTTGAATGATAGTGTTCTCAATTCAAGTTCTTCAAGCGCCACAGGAGATTTTAAGCTTCCCCGTTTAACATTACCAACATTCAGCGGCAAGGCTCGAGAATGGCAGTCATTTTACGACTTGTTCAAAAGTGCCGTACACGAAAACACAAGTTTGTCGCCCGCGCAAAAGTTTCAATATCTGATAGGCCAATTACGGGGTCCAGCTGAAATATTAATCCGCCACTTTCGTGTAGACGACGCTAGTTATATTGAAGCGTTTCAAAAGCTCGTCAAACGTTATGACCGAAAGCGAAGCATAGTAAATGAGTTCATAGAGACCTATCATACATCAAGCAAGCACCAATTACCAAACCTTCTGTTGAAACCGTAGGTCAAATGTACGACACTTGTGATGAAGTTATTCGTGGTCTAAAAGCCCTTGGAACCAGTGCAGAGTCGAGAGATTGCTGGTTAGTCTACCTGGCTGAGAAAAAATTGGACGACGTTTCATTGCAGTTATGGCGACAGGAATCGTCAGAGCAAGATTTCCCAACGATCGAAAACTTCCTCAATTTCTTGAACAAGCGCATGAATTCACTAGAAGGCTTCAAAGTTCAAACCAAACCGACCCAAACTAAGCATTGTCCGTCAGCGAAAATATTTCACACCGATACGAAACCGCTACCGAATTGTACACTGTGCATCGATCAACAGCACCGTTTATGCGATTGCCCTAAGTTTATCCAAATGAACTTAGAACAACGCAGGCAATACATAAATAAGAGTTCCAGATGCTTCAATTGTTTAGCGGAAGGGCATGGTGTCTACAAGTGCAGATATAAAGGAAGATGTCATCAATGTAAAAGGAGACACCATTCACTAGTTCATGCTGAGCCAATCACTACAACAGTTTCGTCGGAACCAGAACCATCAAGCAGCAAAAAAACTATTACCACATTGTTAACAACCTTTGAAGATATTAAACCAATCGATGCAAATATAGTCAAGAGTTTGCATTTATCACATCATGGTAAAAGTGAAGATGCATTGCTACCGACCGCAATTGTTGAAATTCGCGACAGATTTGGCAAATGGCTACCCTACCGTGCTCTTCTGGATTCCGCATCAACGAGGCCATACATAACTGAAAACTGTGCAAACCGTTTGAATGTTTCACGATCCAATGCCAGATTCAACATCAACACGTTAAATGGTGGAAAGGCTGGCAGTTCAAGAGGAGTATCCTCACTCTTAATGAGATCCAGAACAAACACACAATTCACCATCGATCTTACTACTTATGTTATTTCGAAGATAACGTCAAACCTGCCATCTAAGCCCATCAACCGCGACCAATTGACGTACTTAAATCAATTGCAGCTAGCCGATCCGAATTTCCATATGCCTGGCACAGTTGACCTTTTAATTGGGTGCGACAGATTTTTAGTTCTCTTATCTGATGGTCAGATAACAAGCCGAGCAGATCAGCCTATTGCCCAGAACACGAAGTTAGGATGGATTGTAGGAGGCATATACGAGGCAGGCGGCACGTCACACCAAACCATAACTTGTCTGACTGCCGAAGAAGAAATTAATATCGACCGAACATTGAAGAAGTTTTGGGAGACAGAAGAACTCCCAGCCGTCGAGCAATACACCGATGAAGAAAAATTATGCATTGAACATTTCGAGAAGCACTTAAAAATTGAAAGTTCGGGCAAATTCACAGTATCACTACCTTTCAAGCCTAACAAACCATTGTTAGGAGATTCATTCACCCAAGCACTCAGGCGATTCTACTCGCTGGAACAAAAACTGTCGAAAAACCCCGAACTTCGCAGCAACTACATCAAATTCATGACCGAATATGAAACTCTCGGTCATATGGAGCTGATACCGATAAATCAAATCGACCTACCAAACCACGAAAGGTATTATTTGCCGCATCATCCTGTAATAAAGGAAAACAGCACCACTACCAAGCTGCGCGTAGTCTTTGACGCGTCAGCGAAATCAACTTCAGGGGTATCGTTGAACAATTCATTGATGGTCGGGCCGACTGTCCAACAAACACTCCTAGAGATTTTAATTAGATTCCGGAAGCATCGGTACATTTTCACAGCGGACATTGAAAAAATGTTCCGTCAGGTGTGGATCGAAAAATCAGACACCAACTACCAACGCATTATTTGGCGCGACTCACCAGAAACTTCCATCAAACAATACCGCCTTCTCACCAACACCTACGGCACCGCATCAGCTTCGTTTCTAGCTACTCAAGCTCTCAGGAAATTGGCGCAACTACATCTCAAAGGCCATCCGAATGCAGCGAAAGTATTACAAAGAGATTTTTACATGGACGATCTCATGTCTGGGGCAGAGACACTCAAGGAAGCAAAGTCCATACATATCGAATTGAATTCCCTCTTAAGACTCGGTGGATATCATCTCCGCAAATGGGCGACTAATGATGCAAAACTCCTGGAAAGTGTACCAGAAGACGACCGCGAAATTTCAATACGAGAAATAACGGAAGGAACCAAATTAATATCAGTTCTGGGAATTAAATTTGATCCGCGAGCCGATAGTTTTTCGTTTAAAGATTCCTTGCCACACACATCCAATTTTACGAAAAGAAATTTGCTGTCCGAGGCTTCACGGATATTCGATCCAATGGGATGGTTGTCGCCCGTAACAGTCGGAATAAAAATTTTATTCCAGAGTCTATGGTTACTGAAGCTCGACTGGGACGATGAACTCCCTGCTGATGTCAGAAACCAATGGGCAAGCATCCGTAGTAAATTGAATATGCTGGAAGAGTTGACCATACCAAGGTGGTTAAACTCAGCTACAACATTGCACCTGTGTGGTTTTGCTGATGCATCAAACACCGCGTATGCCGCTGTTCTGTACGCCCGCACTATAAACCGTGACGGAGAAGTAATAACGAACATCATTTCCGCGAAAACCAAGGTCGCACCAATAAAATACATTTCAACTGCGAGACTAGAGTTATGTGCGGCTCTTCTACTCACCAGAATGCTAACACTGGTCATCAAATCGCTGGAGCTCACAACGCCTCCAAAGGTGTCGCTATGGTCTGATTCCACGACCGTTCTTGCTTGGCTGGCAAAACCACCTACAAAAGGAAATATATTTGTGCTTAATAGAGTTACCGAGATATTAGATTCTACGAATGTCCAGCAATGGTCTTATGTTCCATCGAGAGAAAATCCGGCGGACTGCGCCTCCCGTGGAGTGGTTCCTGATGAACTTATTCAAGATTTGAGGTGGTGGCAGGGACCAGACTGGCTGCGACACGAACCAATTCGACCTCCAGAGCTGCGAAAAACAACAGAAGAAGGCTATGGTGCAGCAACAACCAATTTCACCAAGGCGGAACCGGAAGACTTCAAAACTAATGAAAACTCCGTAATATCTGAACTTATTGAAAGGTTTTCAAGTTTCACCAAATCAATTCGGATTTTTGCCTGGTTAAATAGGGCCAAGCACAATTTTCGTAATTTCAAAGCTCGAGACGTCGGTCCTTTAACAGTCGCAGATTTGTACGAGTCATACAAAATGATGGTGAAAGATGCACAATTTTCAAGTTTCCCTGCCGAAATTAGCAACCTGCGCAATAACCTGCCTTTGAACAAATCTAGTAATATTTCTTCTCTATCCCCATTTCTAGACAATGCCGGAATTTTACGAGTGGGTGGACGCCTAGGTTATGCCAAGGAACAATACGATCTAAAACGTCCCATAATCTTGTGTGGCAGTCACCGTATAGCACATAAACTGGTCCAAGAAGCAGACTACAAGCATTTGCATGCGGGACCAACCCTATTAATGTCAATTATCAAACAACAATACACCATACTTCGATGCAAAAATTTGGTTCGACGAGTAATACACGGCTGCATAAAATGCTTCCGGCAGAAGAAATTAACACAAGAACAACTAATGGGACAATTACCATCACCACGAGTAAATCTAATAAGGGCATTTTTGCAAACAAGCGTAGATTATGCTGGCCCATACACAATCAAAACCAACAAGGCGCGGAAGTCCTCTACCTATAAAGGTTATCTCGTAATATTTACATGTATGGCAACTAAGGCTATACATCTCGAATTGGCTACCGACATGACCACAGATACGTTTCTGGCGGCGTTTAAACGGTTCCAGAATCGCCGAGGAATTTGTACGGATGTATATAATGACACCGGAACCAATTTTGTAGGTGCCGCAAACGAGTTAAAACACTTCCAACAACTTTTAGCACGGGAAAAAGAGCAAATTATCAACTGGACAACAACAAATAACACAAAATGGCATTTCGTTCCTCCAGCATCGCCACATTTGAATGGCCTGTGTGAGGCAGCAGTAAAGTCTGTCAAATTCCACTTGCGACGCGTGCTCGGCCAAGTTACGCCGAGATATGAGGAGTTAAATACACTTTTAACCCAAATTGAAGCTCTGCTAAATTCTCGACCGCTATGTGAGTCATTAGAGGAACCCATTGAAACACTAACAAATTACCACAGTACCAGAGCCAGATATCACACACCTAAAAATCAATCGCTTATCCCGATGGCAGATGACACAGCAACTGTTCCAGCATTTCGCGAGAAGATGGCAAGCCGAATATCTCACTTCCTTAAATAGGTTGTCAAAGTGGCGATTAAAACACAACAATATTAAAGTTGGCGATTTAGTCATTTTAAAAGACGACAATATTCCACCAGGGCACTGGGTCGTATTACTGACACACATCCTGGTCGAGATGAAATCGTTCGTGTGGTCACAATCAAAACATCAAAAGGACTATTCAAACGCCCAATCACAAAAATTTGCCTGCTTCCAATAATTGACTCATCTAATTCGTCAACGGGGGCGTCTGGAATAACAATAACTTATAATTATTTTGAAGCAACCCGGCGAACTTACCTAATCTGAATTATCAAAAAAAAAATCCAACCAAATGACAGTCGATTATTGTTTTGGTAGATTTGACATCATTGATCGATCAATGAAGCGATCTAATTTATCGATATTGTCATAATTTGTATAACGCTGATCTTAGTGTCATCTATGATTGAATAGTTAAACCATTGTTTATTCAGCACTTTTTAATTATTTTAATATTGCCGCGGTTTTTTCATATTTGCCACCTTTATGTTATGGCAAGAAAAATAATCGATTTTCCTCGTTCACTTTTTCATCAACCATTGAGCTGTACACGTCAAATTTTCGAGTAAGACGAAATTGTGGTCTCATTTTGGATTTTTCAAATAATAAACTTAATATTTAATTGTATAAAACATTACCGTGAAATTAATTACATCAAATAAAATTATAATATTGAATTAAAACAAAATTGTGTTGCTGTTTTTTAAAGTGGAGTTACAATTTATACATACCGAAAGAAGTTATTTACACACAATTATATTTAAAAGTTAAAATTGGCTACATTCCAAATAATTGTCGAGATAAACGAATGAAAATGGATAATTTGAATGTGTGGATCGCGACAAATCATTAACAGGTACCAATTGGTCAAAGTTGTTGTTAAAGTCATTGTTATTAGAAATTAATGTATTCTCTAATAAGGAAAATTTCTTAATTAATCTTTTTTTTACTTTATTAAATAAAAATTTATTATATGATATTTGCGAAAAATTTAAGATATTGAAGTCATTAATTGTCAATGTAGTTCCTTTTACCATAGTACCTGTAAATTTAGTATAGTTCGTCTTGGAATTATAGATGTTTTTGAAAAAAGGTAAAACTCAAACGAAATTGTTGCCACTCATACAAAAAACTGTTAGAAAATGAAGAATAATTTATTATTTATCCACGTTCATAGAATCGACGAAAAAAAGAATCTATGATTGATTCTCTACTCTCGGATTTTTATTTATTTATCGACGTTCATAAAATCGGGCCAATATGTATATACTACTAAAGTAAGAGCATAGAAAATCATAATAGATTTCTTATTTGACTAAAAACACAAAAAAAAAAAATCCATTCAAATGTTATTGGTGTATTGCATATACGTATTATGTAACGCATTCTAAAATCATTGCCTTATAAAATACACAACACAACGGTATAATTGGAAATATCTGAAGTTTTGTTTTTTTCCTTTAGTTACATTGAAATGAAAATCTAGTATGCATGTCTATGGTAAAAGCATCAACAAAAACAAATATGATAGTATGAAGAGGCCAACAGTAAAATGAAACGTCGCTATTTTACGTAAGACCCAAAATCTACCTTGGATATGTTTGGTTATTGCTTTTAAAATCTATAGTATGCATGTCCTAATAAATATACATAATATGTACATAGATGATTTGGTTATTTTTCATTTGGTTATTTGATTTTAGTGTTTGGAAATGCATCGATCTCTTAATCGAATAATCACAAGGCCGCTTGAGTTGAATCCTCGTACCTTCTATTTACATAGGTAGTAATTTATCTCAGCATAAATTAACCAGTGATACCAGTGCTACCATGCCATCCACCTATCAGGAAACGCGAGAGGAGGGTCTACCATATTTGTGAAGAAACACATTAAACATTATGAAGGAGTATGAATTGAAAAATAAATTATGCAAGTAGCCACTAGAGAACGGAAACAAGCGTAAAATTTCGATCAGAAACAAGCAAAAATTACTTCGGTCTAAAAATACCAAAATATTGAAATCCTGTCAAAAATGGCAAAAAATTTGGTTGGTCCAAAACCACTTTTCTCGACGTTTTGAAAGTCCCTGAGCCGGAAAATACAAAAAAAAAGGCCTGTGATCAGAACTTCGGTATTTGGTGTCTTCAATGGGGATAGCATTCACCTGTGTCTTGAAGTTGATGTTACAGTTTTGACAGTATTGATTCTATTTTAACCAACACATATTTACTTATCGTCGTCCTAAATGTGAATTAACGTATCTGACATTTTTTCAAAATCTCATCTCTGATACTAAAATGTTTGTCGTGAGAGACTGGAGCCGAGTTCCCGCACAAACGTTAGTTGACTCTTAGGAGACATCGTCCTCCTAACAGTGAACCAACGCAGGTGCAAAAATTCAGACAGGGCTTCTCACGATGAACAATTTGGTATCAGAGATGAGATTTTGAAAAAAATTCAGATACGTTATTTCACAGTTAACACGACGTTATACAACAACAGCCAAACAAGTCAAAAGCTTCAGGAACGTACAGGCATCCAATTTAACACGGAAAATCGTATTCTAGAACTTTATACCGAAAGTAGTACACAAAATTATATTGATATTTCTAACCGTGTAACTGACCATATTCCAGAACTTTATCCAAACATCATTTTAGAATCCCATTTACAACGCACATGCCAAATTGCATAATAATCGGGTAAGGAACAACCAAGTTCCATCTTACTTGGCCATATTCCAGAGCTTTATCCAAAAATTATTTTAGAATTCCATTCGCCACACACATGTCAAATTTGATGATACCCGGCTAAGGAATAGCCAAGTTCCATCTTACTTGGCCATATTCCACACATAACAAATATTCCCATTTCCATACACATATCAAATTTCATTATAATCGGTTAAGGAATAGCCAAGTTTCATCCTACTTGGCCATATTCCAGAACTTCATCCAAAACTCATTTCAGAATCCCATTTCCAATACACATGTCGAATTTCATCATAATCGGTTGAGAAATGGGCAAGTAATATCCTACTTGGCCATATTCCAGAACATCATCCAAAACTCATTTGAGAATCGCATTTCCAACACACATTTCAAATTTAATAATAATCGGTTGATAAATAGGCAAGTTACATCATATAAAAAATCTGTTAACTAATACTACATCCTAATCCAACCCCAACTAAACTCCAACTCAACTTCAAATCAACCCGCAAATTTATCCCTAACTTAACCTTCAAATCAATTCCAAATTCAATGCCCAATTCAATAATCAAACCAGCATATATAAAAAAAATCAGACAGACGGACATTTTTTTTTTTGCTTTTTCAGACTCAGGGACTTTCAAAACGTCGAGAAAAGTGATTTTGGACCAACCAAATGTTTCGTCATTTTTGACAGGATTTCAATACTGGTCTTTTTAGACCGAAGTAAAAAAAATTTCGTCCGTCTGTCTGGATGCCTTGATATCTGGATGTCTGTACCCATGGTATCTCGAGAACGGCTTGTCCGATTTGGAATCTTTTTCCGCGAATCTGTTTCTATGGTCAAGGCGCGGAGATTTGGAAAGCTTTTGGAGACTGTACGTCAAGAGGGTGGGTTACCTGCCATACGAATTGCCCCAAAACACCTGGTTAAATAAATATTTACGATTTTTACTTTTCCCACTATAACAAAGTTATTATTGTGTAAGTATTGTAATTGCGAAAAAAAATTTGTTCCAGATTTTCACATTTCTCGACGAATTAGGTTACCAGGACCCCAAAACACTGATCAGAGAAATGTCATGTCCTCAAACAGAGATTTTCTCAAAAACGGGACCGACGATTTTTTTGCTATGTTGTTGATAAGTTTGACAATACATCATCTACTTGTAGGAATTAAACTAAAATTAGTCTCTTATAGTGGGTTATATGTTTGCCTGCGAAATCGTAGAAGATATTGGGTTCATCCAATAAATATTGCCAGAAAACATGAAGTTATTGGATCGGTATCCTGAAAAATACTTTAATTATTTTCGGAATGTCAAAGAGACATTTCGAATATATGTATTTATAAAATGATTTTACCTGAAATTAAACCAGCTTCAAACGCATTTCGGAGAGATACCTTAACAGCTAAAGAAAAATTAGTAATCACTTTGAGGTTAATAGGTTTTTATTATTTCGCGACCTTAGAACAACAGGGTTCTAGTTGCACCATGACTTGTTTCGAGTAAATTAAGTTACAAACTTTAAGGCCTTATTTTTTGAGACTTTCTTTATTTTTACAAAACCATCTTCTACGATTTGTTTCAATTAATTAGGAAATTTGAATCAAATCGAAAGATTAGCCATTAGATATTGATCGTTTTAGATATTTAAGTGAAAAAATATAGGTAGGACTTTGGTGCCGAATGATGATACTCGTTCTTGTGGAATAATATGGTTCTATGTGCCAAATAGAACTCTGGGGCAAAATAAAAGCTTTATTTAAGTACTTAGAACTAAGTTGCATTAAAAATTCATAAAATTAAAATAACCGTTTAATTATTTATTCAAAATATATCGTATCTGATTTATTTATTTAATATAAATTCAGTTTAATTCATTAAAAATTTTGATCTGTTTAAAAAATTGTAAATTCAAAAATATAAAAAATAAAACTACTTAATAAGGCTTTAAATTCACAGCGCTTGTTATTGTTGCATCACATTAATTTGTTTTATTCGGTGGTTTCCGAAGTGTTACCTAAAATATAAGGAAGAAATTGAATTAAAAGATGTACCAAAAAGTTTATTATTATTGAATTACCTATTTTTAGAATAACTTTGTAGTAAGCTATATCAGCTAAACTCATGTATTTGAACATTGATATTAAATGTTTTTCCTTTTCATGAGAGATTGCCATTTTCGTTGAAACACTCTCGACTTCTTGCAAAATGGGAACTTCGAGAATTCCTGGTTTATTTTTGCGAAGTTTTGTAGCATTCCGCCTGATGCCAATGGTTTTTAAATTTTCAAATTTATAGTCATATGAAAATTCAATTTCATAACCCGTTTGAGTAACTCGCAACATTTTTAATTTTGTGAAAGGAACATTTTTTAAATCAAAACATATGTATTTTTGTGTATCTACCGAAGTTTTTAAAATCTGACGGTTTCATTTGAATGATGACGAATGGTGATCTGGAATTGACATTCTTTAATAGCCTGATAAGTCCCATTGGAGAAAAATATTCATTTTTCGATAAATGTTTCTCGATTTGAGAGTGCGCATTGTCCACTTCTTGAAGTGCTGAGTGGCTTGGTAACGAATATTTCATCAAAATACTTTGGACGTCAGGATGTGTCTTCAGAAAATGTTTCACAGCTAATGCCATTATGGAATTTTTGTTTTGAGGAACACACGAATCGCTCCAAGTAATTAAATGAGTTATGTCGTTGTCCTCAAAAACTTTCTCAAGAATCTTAATTAAAGCAGATGCAATATCATTTCCACTTCTACCACCCGAATGTTCGGTCCATATTGCGCAATAAATTTTTTTCGTTGATGACAAGTGTGCTGTCAGATTATAGATGCTTAGCTTCGAATGATAAAATAAAGGACCAATTTCCGCTCGTGGACAAGATAAAACATTTTCTAAGTCGAAAATCAAAATTGGAATCCCAGACTGCTTGTCTAGTGACTTCTGCTCTCTCATCATTTTTTTCAGATTATTGTGCTCTTCTTTTTCCAGAGTCATTTCTTCGGTCATTATATTTTCCTTCTCAGCCACAATATACATTTCACATTTTCCACACCTATCCGATTTTGGGCGATGGAAATATAAATTAAAACTGTTGTTAAACACGTGCCGATAAAAGCTTTCTTTTACGGGATCTTTCACTTTATATTGGTTACGGGATCTTTCACTTTATCTTGGTACCTTTGATACATTTTCCTAATATTTAAATTTGGATCAAGGTAGAGCTTCGAGGTATTGGCGCGACAGTAGTGAGATTCAATGGCCGGAAATGAGGAGATATGGTCTTTAATTTCCATCAGTTTGTGTTCAGGTATTTTTTGGTGGGATTTTAATCCTCTTCCATTTTTTTTTTGCAACTCCAGTTATAATATTTTTAGATTTATGTGCATTATATACTGGTTTTTGGGAAATGGCAAATGTTCCTAACCAATACGGTTTACATACTTGTACACGATTTCCATTTAAATCAACAAAAAATCCAAACGAATAGGTTCGCCGGGAGTGAGCTGATTTCTTCGTTTTGCGAATGGTTTCCGTTCTTGTGGTCATCTTTAAAATGAAATCCGCCTTTTCCTGCTGATTCATTGAGTAAAATGCATTAAAGAGCTCTTCTCGTTCGGTTTTGGTAATTTTCTTCTCACACTTAAATCTGCAGTGAGTCAAACAATCCTTTTTTGATGCAATCGTTTTAGCAGGAACTATTTTCCCACGGGAATTTTTGTATGTTAGACCACTTTGATATTGCTTGTGTCTAATATTCCGCTGCCAAATATCCGGATTGGCTTTGCGTTTTCGCGATTTTTTGGCTTGCATAACTTCCTGTATAATTTGATTAGAGTTTTCTTCTAATGCAGTTTCTTCAAATTCAAGATTGAGTATTTCTACCTCTGGAAGACTAAAAATTGTAGAACTGCAACCGAATTCCTTTAATTTATTCACTTCGTTGTCTGATTGCAAAATGATAACGTTTTCTAGAATGATGCTTGTATCGATATCGATTATTTTGCCTTCGTACAGAACAATGTTTTCTGAATCCATATTGCTATATTATTGCATTTAATTTACCATTAATTATTATCCAGAATAATTTGTAATTAAGTTTTTACCTGATTATTGTGGCTGCTAAAAAATAGGTCTTCCTTACACAAATTGAATCACAAAACTAAACATCTGTCACAATTTCGTTAACCACATAGTTCTATTTACATCAAATTGTACTGTTATTTCGAATAATAAGGTTGTATCTACAAAGTATTATACAACATGGTTTTATTTACTTGTTTGTATGTTTTTGTTTGGAACGCAAAGTTCTATTTGACAGTTAGAACCTTTATAACCAAATCTCAACGTAAAAGTACGTAGTTAGGACTCGGTTTTTGTGAATATCTCAAAAACTAAAAGAGATAGACTATTATGGATAGTGGCAATCGAAAGAGCACATCCCATTTACTATAATGTGATGTATAATGCGTATTATGCAAAAATGTCAGTTAGAACCCTGTTGTTCTAGGGTCGCGATTTATTACCTTACGTCAATAAAATTTCAAATCAATAATATTTTTTATAGATTATTGGCTACTGGATGCAATTTCTCCGACCTGTCATTGAGATTTTTAATGGGCAGATCAACAATTGAAAAATGCATTTTCCAAACCATCCGGGCAATAAATAAATGCATTATATCAATCGCACTACCAAAATTAAAAAGTGAGGATTGGACACGTATACCAAATGATATTTTTGAAAGGTGGAATTTTCCCAATTGTCTAGGTGCCGTCGATGGCAAACACATAGATACGTTTGCTCCTAATAATTCTGGAAGCTTGCACATTAATTACAAAAAGAGATTTTCATTTCAACAGTATATGGATATGTGGATCAAATTCGGATTCCTCTATATTTAAAAACTCGGAATTTGGACATTTGTGGTTAAAGAACCCTGAAAAATTGAGTATTCCAGCTGACGTCTGTTTATCGGCTTCAAATACAAAGGCTCTATATTTGTTGGTAGGAGATGAAGCTTTCTTCTTGAAACCAGCTCTCATGATTCCATATCCAGGGAGAAATTTGACCCAAACTCGTCGAATATTTAACTATAGGTATGTACAAAGATTGATAAATTTTACAAAGCTATAATAATTTCCATACCACATTAATAGAAATATTTTTTCTTTCTAAACTTTCACGAGCAAGAAGGATTGTTGAAAATGCCTTCGGTATTTTGGTAAATAAGTGGAGGATCTTGCTGAAGAGGCTAGAGGAAAAACACCGCGTGACCATGAACACCGTTGTTGTTCATGGTCACACAGTGTTGCACAATATTATAAAAACGAACATCGACATTCTCAACCATTTATAAAATAACCTAAGTGAAGCAAATCCAATAAATACAACAAATTCGCCTAGGATTCCTGCCTCTCATGGATATGATATTAGAGAGGTATTTGCAGACTGGTGCATTAAAGAGGGAGATGTTTCATTCCAATACAGCATGCTCGCTAAGATGTATGATGTTTAATATTTAAAGTATGGGTGCATTTGTCTTTGTTTATCGTGCTTCCATTTCAGTTTTTTTGAATCACTTACACTACACATGCATACTTTTTGTGCCTTTTCATTTTAATCTGACGGAAATTGTAATTCGAATTATATCGTATGCAAGTTCCGTGCATTTTATGTTCGTTTTTCTCGTATTTACCCAGTTGTACTTTGCGTGAGCAATCGATAAATTTTGTTTGAGATGGCACGTTAAAAACATGGAACAGAAGAATAAAGCAAAAAAAAACGAAATGTTCGGCTTTTTAACTGTGTTTTTCATGGGAGTAAATTACAATGATCGCATTTACACAACAGGGTAATTTGCAATTTCGGTCGTACCGGATTTTCCGTTTCTTTTTTTGACATGAAATTTTTGCGTTACCCCCGCTAAAGATATTTTCACATCAAAAATAATTGCACATCAATATTAAATATACTAAAAAAAAAATCAAAGCAAAAAGGAGGTGCTCAGTGCTCACCCAACAACAAATGTATATAAAAGTTTAGGGGAAAGTAAAATAAGATAAAGTGCAATTATTATTAATAATAAGAAAAATAAAGAATTAGTACAGAAAATAATAAATGCGGGTGTTAGAATATGTTTAGGATTAACAAACAGCACACCAGTATCAGCAATTATACATAGCAGAAGCTGGTGATCTTCCAAGTCATTTGAAAAAAGAGTTATATAATTTCTCGTATTTGGCAAAACATTTAATACTATACTGAGTCAACAAATAATTAATAACAAAGTCAACTCTGTTTTAAGTGAAGTTTATAACAATAATAAATATTTATTAGATAAAATTCCTAAAAAGAATCAATATACATATGATATTAGGTATATGAAACATTAATAATATAACCATAAATATAGATTTACATCAAGAAATTAAATCGAAAAGTAAATTTAATTTAAATCAACTGAAACAATTAGTTCTACAATATTTGGAAAAATATGAAGGTTTATCACTAAGTTATACAGATGGTTCGATTATAAATAAAAGAGGAATAGGTACATATACATATATAATAATTACAACAATGAAACATTTAGCTTTTTGATAGAAGAATCACTTAGTATAAAAACAATAGAAACAATTGCAATATTTGCAATTGCAATGGTGGCAGAAGAAGTTCTGCCGATTTACCCCTTGAAAACGGAGTTAGTAACTTGAAAAATCACCTAACTCAAAGACAGTCAAATATTATATTTAGAGATGAAGATAGAAAATAGAAATGTATATAAATCAAGTTTTAGACAAAATATAATAATTTTACTATTTATCGACTTTTGTATTAAATTTCAATATTAATAATAAAATATTAAAAATATTTGAAATATATTAATATTAATACTTTAACATTTTCTTAAAGTTGCGATGTGTTTATTTTTTTCCTTCTACCAAATATGTTCCTATCTATCTATTACCACGTTAAAAAAAATATTTTTATATTGAGCATCGTCGCTTATCGAATAACTATGTCTAACTGATTTTATTTCAAAATTACAAACCGCAACAACGCACAATTATCGTAAAAAAAATATTTCGCTTAGAAGGCTATGATTTTTTTTTTTATGTATTTTGAAAAGCAAAAAATGTTCTTCGTGTATATTCATTTCCTTATAAGTATGTAGGTTTATTAAATAAAATTGTTTGCATGTATAGAATTTTATTGCAATACAGAACATAAAAATGCCAATTCCTACATTTTCAAATTTCTCTGTAGTACCCGAACAGAGTTGGCAGTTTTGTGTTATGTTACATTTCTTGGGTCGGTTTTTTTGGTCGTTCGCTTTTTCTGTAGAAACCCCAGTATAAACGTTTTCAACGTTAAAATAACATTCACAATTTAATAATAATTTCGGATTCTTTATCATCTTGTTTATCGATGATAAATATTAATCAAAATAAAAAAACTAAATATTATGAAAATCAAATATACCGGGTGTTTCTTTTAAACTGAGACGATCAAGTATCTCGAAAAATAGCCACTCTACGGAAAAAATGTCCATAATCAAAATTTAATCATACCGCGGGGGAAATACATTAGTGCAAAAAAATAGTCCCCTACCCCCCGCTTTGTAGGTGGGGCGGGGGTAACTTTTAAACTAAGATAGGAAGCCATATTTTTTATTGCAGATACGGATTCTACGACTAAAAGTACGTATGATTTGAATGAAATATTTTGTTCGGTTCATGATAGATGGCGTTGTAATCGTCGAAATTCAATTTTTTCAATTTCTTCTTCTTAGAACACACGCATTCGATTCTGCAATACGTTTGAAATAAAAAACATCACGTTTTCATTGGAAATACTGGAAATTCGTCATCAAAACAATTTATTAATGTAAATGGTGGGTGAATAAAATAATTTTAGCTTAAAATAAGTACTTCTAACACTTTCTGCCGTAGGCACTTGGCGAAACACACTTAATACACACATTTTTAAAAATTTTTAAAAACACTTGTTAAATATTTCGCAAAATTACAAAAGGTTTAAAAAATCACTCGATCGATTTCGGCTTATTAGGCCATCATCAGGAGTATCTAGTCTAGACAGTTTAGTAGATACTCCTGATGATGGCCTAATAAGCCGAAATCGATCGAGTGATTTTTTAAACCTTTTGTAATTTTGCGAAATATTTAACAAGTGTTTATAAAAAATTTTAAAAATGTGTGTCTTAAAATAAGTGTTCAAAATGATGGCCTGCGACTTCAATGCACTTATTAATACGCATTTCCAATGATTGTACACAACTGAGAAGTGTGTTTGGTTGAATTTCAGCACACGCATTTCTGATTAGCTCAATCATGTTCCAAATTGGCAGTTGAAGTCCTAAGTCGTAACGATTAGAGTTGTAACTCTCTATTCAGCCGGCATCACACTGAATTACTTGAAGAAAAATTTCGCGGATTGCAAAAATCTAATTTCGACTGAATTGCTGCCAAACATCAAGTAATGGCTAAATGATAGAATGCATTCAAATTTGATCAATTGTTAAGCCGTTTAAATAACCTAATTTTCCTTCAAAACAAGACTTAAGTTAAGCTACACAGCTAATAGACTTTTCCAAAATTCGGACTCTGAAGTCAATTCCACGGATAATTTGTAAGAGCCAATATTGATCGATGAGGATGAAATAGTATTAACAATGGTGGAAGAATTGAATTTAATTCTAAAAATTGCAATAAAACCTAATGCACTCGAAACTGATGATTTCGGATAGCTTAAACAGAAATTTACACTTTTCAAATACACAAAAAACCGGACTATCAATCTTGAGAATCTTTATGACGTGCAATGCACAGTCAAACCTACTTCAATGCCGATCTAATTGGGGGAAAAGTTATTAAATATCATTATATTTAGGGCTCGTATTCTCGGGAATCCGGGTATCGGGTACCCGGGTATTTACCGAAATTTTTAACTACCCAATACCCGGGAGTTGCTTCGAGTATCGCGAAAAAAATCATAAGTACCCTGCAAACTTCCCGTTATTATCTTCAATATACATATCTGAACCCTCTAAATCAGCCGTTAGAAAAAATATTTTTTCAAAGCACGTAGACACGCGCAAAAATGTATAACTTATTCTAGATTGCCAGACACGGTGGGACACACTTATTTCGATAATCAATCAATTTCTAAAATTAAAATATTGTATTACTGGCGCACTCGGTGAATTAGCCGAAAAAATTATCGACAAGAAGTATCTAGAAATATTAAGGGAAACCTCAGTCTTGAACCACTTATGCTAGCGCTACAAGAACTAAGCAAAGAAACGCGACATTAATATCAGCTCAAAACACTGTTCATTTCAGCATTTAAAATGCTAAAGGAGATTTTTCCTCAAGAACTGTTTGTAAATTTGAAAAGCAAAGTTGATGGACTAAAACAACACAAACAATGGCCGAGCAAGGAAATAAGCGAATTTAAATTTTGGATAATTTATTTACACGAAGCACTACTGAGTTACTGACTATAAACAATT